>JAODAL010000751.1:0-276078 GCA_025379985.1 Phyllomedusa bahiana
TTGAGTTAAAGTTAAAATCTAAAACCCTACTTATTTTTTTAAATTACGGGTTTAATTTTTTGGACTTCCCCTGTTTTAACTTCACCCGGGCCTTCAGATGGCTTTGTTAAAGCAAAGCCCTCCTCCCCAGCTCAACAAAACTAATACTGGAGACCTCTTAAACAGCTAAGAGCCAACCACCAGGAGGAAGAGGGATGGCAAGCTATTATTATTTTTCTAGAAACAACTGAGCTTTAATACGGTCCTTGACACTGGCTTCACGTGGTGACAACTTCAATGATTTACTGTCAATGGTTTGACATAGCTTAAATTGAATGAAAACACTCTGCTGCTAAAAAGCTTCCCCTGTGCTTTTATATATTTAGATGAGTGATTATAACTTGTGAGAAAAGGGTGATTCTCTAGTCTTTTTGTAGGACTAGACTGAGAGAAAGGACTTGAACTATGACGGGGCTAATGAAGGTTTAAATTAAACTTCCACCCCCAAAAATCATGTTTATGTAATTTAAAGCAAAACCAGATCACTGCCTTTGGGGAGGTGATGGAAAAAAACGGGTATATGGTTTTTTCCCCAAAAATAGCACCACCGGGGTTTGTGTCTTGCATCGGGTCATCTTCATTCAAAAATGCCAATATCAACACTGAGAGTAGATAATCTTTGGGGCCCTTTTTTTTTGGGAAAAAAATTTTAATTTTTTTTTTAAATTTGAAAAATCCATTTAAATTTACACTTGTTGACAGATATACAAAGAAAACGGGAAGAAATGCCCTGTTTTAAAAAGGGCAAGAATTTTATCACATTTTCCAGGGTATTTGTTTGATCTCAGACAAACCAGGAAAGCGTGCTACCCTTGAATTTGAAACTTTGTACATCCAACCAGGGGTAAAAACGGGAAAATTCATAGGGCTCCATAGCAAAAAAAATGGGCCCCCAACACCTATAATAGGAAACCAGAACAGTAACATAAGTAAAAAAATAAATTTAAAAACATAAATAATACAGCAATTAAAAAAATGAACCAAAAGAGTCCAAAGTATAAATTTTTTAAACTAAGAGGAACCCCTTGACCCTGGGCCCCTAGCAGCGCTTGGCACTAGGTAAAAGTTAAAGGGGTTGTTCACCAGTATAACCCCGCATATTACGAGCTCCCGCTTTTTTCCCCATCATATAACCCTTTTTAACCCCAAAGGGTACCCTCTCCCTATTATATAACCCATAAACTGAGCCTCTCCCCTCCTCTACCTATAACCCATAACACAGAGCACAGGTCCTTTCCCTCTACAAAACCCTTAATCAGACTGAGCTCCCTCCTCTAAAAATATAACCCTATATTCACAGAGCCAGCTTTTTCTCCCATACATAAAACCCCATATATCACAGAGCCAGCTTCTCTCCTCTATTATATAACCCCTTTTAAACCAAGCTCATCCCTCACCATAAACCCCATTATCACAAGCACAGGGCCCTTCCTCTATATATAACCCCATAACACAGAGCTCAGCTCCTCTCCCCTATCACATAACCCTTAAACCAAGCTATCCCCTCCTCTTTCATATAACCTATATTTCAAAAGCTCAGCTTTTCTCCTTAACAAATTTAAACCCCATTTCCGAGTAGCTTTTTCCTAATCTATAACCCTAATATCACAGAGCTCAGCTTCTCTCCTCTATTATATCCCCTATAATCACAAACCATCCCCTCCTCTACCATTAAAAACCTATATATCAAAAGAGCTCAGCTTCTATCCTCTATCATATAACCCAATATATCACAGAGATCCGCATCACTCTCTCTATCATATAACTCTATAATATCACAAGAGCTCAGCTTCTCTCCTCTATCATATAACCCTATATATCACATAACCCACCCACTCCCTCTATCATATAACCCTATATATCACAGAGCCAGCTTCTCATCCTCTACCATATAACCCTAAATCTCACGAGCTCAGCTCCCTCTCCCTCAGTCATATAACCCTTATATATCACAGAGCTCAGTCTCGACCTCTACCATATAACCCTATATATCACCAGACAGGGGCGAACTACCCGGGGTAGCAAGGTGGTAGCATTAGCTACGGGCCCCTGCCTAAGGGGGGCCCCGGGGCAGCAACTAACTGCCGTCCGCTACCCCGGTAATGCCGCTCCTGGTCCCCGCCGCAGTGAACTTACCAGTTCACTGCGGCGGTGCGGGGAGCATGCGGGGCCCAGCGCATACTCCCCGAACGCCCTCCGGAGCCCCCAGGCCCGAGCCGATCAGTAGGCAGCGCTTACCATTGGAGATAGCAGGACGGAGGCACCCGATCTCCGCTCTGTTAAATTCCCCTGCCGGCCCTCTGTGGTCAGGGGGCCGCGCGCCGGTGACGTCACATCACCGCGCAGCTCAACCGCGCTGAGCGCAGAGGCTGCAGGGAGAGCGCAGAGCGGACGACGGCCGCATGGGGAGCGTGAAGCGAGTGTGAGTAGTTGGTTTCTTATTATTTGATCTACCCCATATTGCCTGCCTAATAGCCCCCCATAATGCCTGCCTAAAGCCCCCAGATGCCTGCCATAGCCCCCCATATTGCCAGCCCAATAGCCCCCCATATGCCAGCCTAAAGCCAGCCCCCCATATGCCTGCCTATAGCCCCCATAATGCCTGCCTAATAGCCCCCCATATGCCTGCCTAAGCCCCCAAATGTCCTGCCTAAACCCCCATATCCTACCAATACCCCCTCCATGATGCCTGCCTATAACCCCCCCATATGCCTGCCTATAGCCCCCATATGCCAGCCTATAGCCCCCATATATGCCTACCTATAATACCCCCATATGCCTACCTATACCCCCCATATGCCTTCCTATAGCCCCCCATATGCCTGCCCTTATATCCCCCCATATAGCCTGCCATAAGCCCCCATAAGCCCTGCCTATAGCCCCCATATGCCTGCCTATAGCCCCTATATGCCTGCCTATAGCCCCAAAATGCCTGCAAATAGCCCCCTCCATAAGCCTGCCAAAAGCCCCCCATAAGCCTACCTATACCCACCATAATGCCAGCCTATAGCCCCCAAATGCCGCCTATACCCCCCAAATGCCTAGCCTATAGCCCCCATATGCCTGCCTATAGCCCCCATAAGCCTGCCTATATCCAAGCCCCGCATAGCCCATGCCGATAGCCCCCCATCCCATGCCTGCCTATAGCCCCCCATAAGCCTGCTATAGCCCCCATATGCCTGCCTATACAGCCCCCAATATACCTCCTGCCTACACAAGCCCCTATAATGCCTCTTGCCTATCAGCCCCCTATATGCCTGCCCTGCCTAAGACAGCCCCCGATATGCCTGCCTGCCTCTACAGCCCCCCTATATGCCTGCTAGCCTGTGCCTATATCAGCCCCCTACATCCCTGCCCAGCCTGCCTATTCAGCCCCCTAACTTGCCTGCCTGCCTATACAGTGCCCCCTATATGCCTGCCTGCCTATACAGCCCCCATATAGCTGCCCTGCCAAAACAACAAGCCCCCTATATGCCTGCCTGCCTATACAGCCCAAAATGCCGGCCTCTAACACCCCTATATGCCATGCCCGTAATACCCCCACATGCCTGCCGGTCTACTTAATGGGGCCCCTTAGCTACCTAACCCAACCTATATGGCCCCAATAGCCCACTAACCCCTGCTAACTGTTATGCTCCCTATAGCTACCTTAAACCCTGCTTGCCTATATGGGCACTCTATTGCTACCTAAACCCTTGCCTATTGGGGCCCCATATATCCTATCTACCCTAAACCCTGCCTGCCTAAATGGACCCCATAATAGCCGGGGGCAGGTGCTGGAAAAAAGTCAGAATCTAAGATAATTGTGTCTAAATCAGCAGGGACACGTGGACGGGAGATGGACACAAGATGGCGGACTGGACCGAGTAGAACAAAAGAGAAAGTCAAACGATGGTCAGTAGCCAACATCACTGAGAGTCACAAGATGTAACTGAGCACAGTAATCCCTTATATTCTGCACAGCTGTGTACACTGCTGTCTACCACTATATGTCACTGTAGTGAGGTTATATACAGTCAGCAGAGCCTGTGTAACAACTGTGTCCCGAACACTAAATGGTCACTGTATGGAGATATATACAGTCTGCAGAGCCTGTGTACACTGGTGTCTTCTACAACATATATGGTCACTGTATATGGAGGTAATAATACAGTCGCATGAGCCTGTTTAACACTGGTTCTACCCATTATAGTTTCACTGTATGGTTGGGTAAATTCTACAGTCTGCAAGAGGCCTGAGTACACAGGGTGTCTACCACAACTGTGTTACTGTATGGTGTTCCTATACAGTCTGCAGAGCCTTGAGTACACTAGTATATACCACTTGATGGTCACAAAATTATTATAAATTATAAATATTAGACAGTATTAGGTCTTTGATTACTGATCAGTAATAGTGTATGGGTATTATACAGTAACTATGTAGGTGGTCATATCTTGTGGTCGTGTTCTGGTGAGTATAATCAGATCCTTATGTAAAAGCCGATATTGGAAATGTTTGGTTTTGGTATAGTCTGGATTATGTATTGGTAGCAAGTATGGTATGTTGATATGTAGAGGTGATGATTGCCCCTTGTATAATCTACATTAATCTAACAGCAAGTCCCTGGTATACATGTCCGTGGTTCAGGGAGGGGGGGGGGGGGCATCCAAAAGTTTGCTATGGGGCCCTGGCTTCTCTAGTTACACCCCTGCATACACTCTTTATAATATACACTACCATACCATACACTCCCCATACCATACACTCCCCATACCATTCACTCCTCATACCATACACTGATCATACCATTCACTCTTCATACCATACACTCTTGATACCAAATACATATGGTACCAGACACTCATCATACCATACACTTATGATACCATACACTCATCATACCATACACACTTGATACCAAATACATATCATACCATACACTAGACATACCATACACTCCTCATACCATACACTCCTCATACCATACACTCCTCATACCATACACTCCCCATACCATACACTCCTCATACCATTCACTCATCATACCATACACTCATCATACCATTCACTCATCATACCATACACTCATCATACCATACACTCCCCATACCATACACTCCTCATACCATACACTCCTCATACCATACACTTGTCATACCATTCACTCATCATACCATACACTCATCATACCATACACTCATCATACCATACACTCATCATACCATACACTCATCATACCATACACTCCCCATACCATACACTCCCCATACCATACACTCCCCATACCATACACTCCCCATACCATTCACTCATCATACCATACACTCCCCATACCATTCACTCATCATACCATACACTCATCATACCATACACTCATCATACCATACACTCATCATACCATTCACTCATCATACCATACACTCATCATACCATACACTCATCATACCATACACTTGTCATACCATTCACTCATCATACCATACACTCATCATACCATTCACTCATCATACCATACACTCATCATACCATTCACTCATCATACCATACACTCATCATACCATACACTCCCCATACCATTCACTCATCATACCATTCACTCATCATACCATACACTCATCATACCATTCACTCATCATACCATACACTCCCCATACCATACACTCTTCATACCATACACTCTTGATACCAAATACATATGGTACCAGACACTAATCATACGATACACTTATGATACCATACACTCATCATACCATACACACTTGATACCAAATACATATCATACCATACACTCATCATACCATACACTCCTCATACCATACACTCCTCATACCATACACTCCTCATACCATACACTCCTCATACCATACACTCCCCATACCATACACTCCTCATACCATACACTTGTCATACCATACACTCATCATACCATACACTCCTCATACCATACACTCCCCATACCATACACTCCTCATACCATACACTCATCATACCATACACTCATCATACCATGGACTCATCATACCATACACTCTTTATAATATACACTCCCCATACCATACTCTAGACATACCATACACTCATCATACCATACACTCATCATACCATAAACTCTTTATACTATACACTCCCCATACCATTCACTCATCATACCATACACTCATCATACCATACACTCATCATACCATACACTCATCATACCATACACTCATCATACCATACACTCATCATACCATACACTCATCATACCATACACTCATCATACCATACACTCATCATACCATTCACTCATCATACCATACACTCATCATACCATACACTCCTCATACCATACACTCATCATACCATACACTCATCATACCATACACTCCCCATACCATTCACTCATCATACCATACACTCCCCATACCATTCACTCATCATACCATACACTCATCATACCATACACTCATCATACCATACACTCATCATACCATACACTAATCATACCATACACTAATCATACCAAACACTAATATTTTTAGCCTTAACTGAGAATATCTAACTTGACCAATAGCAATTTTGGCAAACAGTGATCATTCAAGTAAAATTTTTAGATGATATTTGGCAAACGTGGTTGACTTTATTTCCGTGTTTGTGCCGCTTAACCGTTGTATGGATTTGGGTTGTCTTCTCTTTTTACCAATTTTTGCCTTGTAATAACTCAATAACACACTAGGTTCAAGTAGTTTTGATTGGCCCCATGCTCTATAGTTCTTTCCTGTTGGGTTATGCCTTACACCCTTGGAGCCGTCCATCTTCCATCGTAATCATCTATCACCAGGACTTTGATGAGGCTATATAAATCCAAGATATTCATAGAAATGTAGAAGACAATGGAGGTGTTCGCTGGAGGTGAACATCTGTTACCCGGTGACAGGTTCCTTACCTGGTGATGCAGACTAATAGTAATGTGGTGTTATCTGTGACAAGTACACAATGCTCCTATTTGCATAGGGTCTTATTAGCATACATTATCAGGTAAACATCTGCAGCCTGCAAGCCACCAAACACTCAGCTCCCCTGATTCATTGCATTGCTTGCTAGGACTATTTCTCATCTTCTACAGACCAATGTTGACCTGAATTGTTTCCTCCTTGGTGCACAGCACTCCATAAACTAAATCAAAAACTGAACGACCAACACCATGCATTGACAAATAGCAGATGTAGCAGAGCTGAGTTTGTCTTCAAAGCTGTATTTTCCACTATGGTAAAACAGTATGTTAGGTTTAACTATGGTCCAAACAGATAGAACATCACGGCATCACCATAAGTTGTCTCAAATGATAACATCAGCTCTGTGTAAAGACCAACTGTTTTTTTTTGGGTCTTCTGCAAGTTGCATAAATAGTACTTGGCTAGAACAAACATAGAGGAACCTTAGATCTAGGACCAAGATACAGTAAGTAGTCTCAAATGACAACCTCAGCTCTGTTACATGTGTACAGATCAACTGTTTATTTGGGTCTCCTGCAAATTGCATAGATGGTACTTGGCTAGAACAACCATAGAGGAACCTTAGATCTAAGACCAAGATATAGTAAGCATTCATGTCCATGTCTATGGAGGTGGGAAAGAAAGTGATGACTGATCCAAGATTGGTTTATCGTGGTCTAAAAATCTGCATGGAAGTCTCCAATAGAGGCTCCTAAAGACAATTTGTCCGATCTCAAAGATTTTGATTGATTTTTTACTCATATAACATGTCAATCACCTACCATAAGAATCTCATGAATGGTTTCAGGATTATGGAGAGATGACCACACATAAATGACCAGTTACCCAATCAATAAATGGTCACTGTAGAATCCTATGAGTGATGGTGACAGGTTCCCAGAATTCCAATTCATTACTCTGTGATCCTAGGTGTTGGACCCATTTGTCATGGACATCTGTCAGATTCCTGTCCTCATCCCTTTGTCTTCCACCAATGTAACCCCTAATATATGTATATTTTTAGATTGGTTCTTCTTTTCTATTGACCAGGACATCACTCAGATTAACAAATGTTTTAAGATCAGTCAGGCATCCTTATGCCAGTGGCCACCATTTGAGAGAAAGTGTTGACAGATCCAAACTGGTTTATCACCTAAAATTTGCCTGGAAGCTTCTAGTGGAGCACATGAAGACAGATTAGCCTGTCTCAAAGAACTTTGCCAGAATCATCATCGTATAAAGGGTTTTTCTCATATAACAGGTCGATCACCAACAACATGGATGGTTTCTGGATTATGGAGAGATGACCAAACATAAATGACCACTTACCCAATCAATAAATGGTCACTACAGAAGCCTATGAGAGATGGTGACAGGGTCCTAGAATTCCCATTTATTTCTCTATGATCCTACATTTTGGACCCATTCTTCATGCAATCTGAGAGGTTCCTTATCTCTTTGACTTCTACCAATGTGACCCTTATGATGTTTTTCTCAGATCTGTATGCCTTCAGTAATGACCAGTACCTCACTCAGCTTTACAATATTTTACCTTATCAGTCAAGCATCTTCATTGCTGTTACAACAATTTGAAAAAAAAGTGATGACTGATGAAAGGTTTGTTTTGATTTAAAATTTGATTGGAAGTTTTTAATGGAAAAAAGAAACAATTTCCCCCTTAATTTTTAAAATCATCATAAAAAAGTATAAGGTTTTTTTCTATTAACATGCAATCCCCTTAATAAGATCTATGTATGGGTGCTTTTTGGAAAGTGCCACCATAAATGACCACTTAGCAAATCAATAAATGGTCACTACAGAAGCCTAGAGAGAGGGTGCAGGGCCCTAGTTCCCCATTTTTTCTCTATGATCCTACATTTTGGACCCATTCTTCATGCAATCTGAGAGGTTCCTTATCTCTTTGACTTCTACCAATGTGACCCTTATGATGTTTTTTCTTTCATGACCAGGACGTAACTTAGCTTGACCAAATTTTCCAGAATAAGTCAAGCGTCTTAATGCCACTGGCAACCATTGGAGAGAAAGTGATGACAAATTCAGCGATGTGTTGTGGATCACAGAGAGATGACCAAACATAAATGACCACTTACCCAATCAATAAATGGTCAATACAGAAGCCTAAGAGAGATGGTGACAGGTTCCCTGGATTCCCGTTCATTTCTATATGATCCAACGTGTTGGACCCATTTGTCATGCAATCTTTCAGGTTCCTGATCTAATCCCTTTGATTTTCACCAATGTGACCAATGTTATGATTTTTTTTTAGATTGTTATGTCTTCTTTAATGACCAGGACATCACTTAGCTTGACCAAATTTTCCAGAATCAGTCAAGCGTCTTCATGCCAGTGGCCACCATTGGAGAGAAAGTGATGACAAATCTGAGATTGATGGGTGTTGGATCAAAGAAAGATGACCAAACATAAATGACCACTTACCCAATCAATAAACGGTCACTACAGAAGCTTGTGAGTGACGGTGAGAGGTTTCTAAAATTCCCATTCATTTCTCTATGAACCTACATTTTGGACCAATTCATCATGGACATCTCTCAAGTTCTTGTCCCTTTGATTTCCACCTTTGCCCTTCTGAGTTTTTTCAGTTGGATGTTTTTTATGACCGGGGACACTTAGTTTGACCAAATTTTTGAGAATCAGTCAAGCGTCTTCATGCCAGTGAGCCCAATTGGAGAAAAAGATTGATGGGTGCTGGATCACAGAGACATGACCAAATATAAATGACCACTTACCCAATCGATAAATGGTCACTACAGAAGCCTGTGAGAGATGTTAAGATATTTCTAAAATTCCCATCCATTTCTCTACAAACCTATTGTTGGACCCATTCATCACGGACATCTTTCAAGTTCCGATTCTAGTCCCTTTGACTTCCACCAATGTGACCCTTATTGTGTTTTTTTTTGTAAGATCACTAAGTTTGAACAATTTTTTCCCGGCCCAGTAAAAGCGTCTTCATGCCAGTGGCCACCATTGGACAACTCTGGTTGGACTTTTTGTCTGAATATTTTTGTTTCTAGCAATCTTTTGTGAGTCTAAAACACATCTTCTTCAATTACTACCACTAAGATTTTCTTTAGTTTTTGATAAAACGACGTTTTTTTCCCGTAGGATTTGTGTTGATCTATAGGCTAATAAATTATTCCGGGATCTATCCCGTAAGAGCGGAGTCAACTCATTTTCATGGGGAAATGAATCCAACCCACTCTGTAATTATTTGTTTGCATAATCGCGGTGACAGACGCGCCGTCTCTCCATTCAATAAACACTTTCCTGAGAGGCGAGTGTAAAAAGTACGGATCTCAAAATGCATCAAGCTCCAGGATGTCAAAAACTAGAAATGGCATCGAGAATGAGGCAGTTAATTAATTAATCTCGTTAGTCTGGTACTGATGGACTGGGAACGAGGGGTAAGCAATTTTTAATGCTAACGCAGGCTTTCTGAGTTATCCATTATTTATGGGTTTTCCTGGAGGAAAGAAACTTTTATGGGAGACTGTTTGTCTGTTTGAAAGCTATGTATTGTACGATGATGTAAGGGATGGGGAGGCAGCGCTCACCTGGAATCAACCGACCAGATAAATGTCCCATATCCGGACCTGAATAATTCACAACTGGCCTCTCTGGGCTTGAAATATCTTGACAGGCGCCTAAAGTGGTTTCCAGTCTGAAGAAAAATGGAAGAGATACATTTGACCTGAACTTTAGGTCAGGTGCCCTCAGGTCCCCCACCGATCAGAAGAATAGGTCTGGAGCTGGCACTTCAGCTCTGAACAGGGCTAAATTGTAGAACCGGTGTGGTTCCTTGAAATGGCTGATCAGTGAGGTTGCTTTTGGTTGGAATCTTATCGGTCATGCTTTGGTAGCATGAAGAGTCATCTTCTATTGTCAAGATTTTTTGGTTATTCCCATAGTCTTCTGTCATATAAAAATGGCCACCCATCAGGTTATCAGTGACAGTTCTTATAGAAAACTCTGTAGGGAGGGTAATTAATAGACTTCCAGATGGTTCTAATCCTAAATACAGTACATAAGCCGTTGACATTTATGATGAGGTTTGTAGCCAGAAATTATGGGGGTATGTGAGGCTGGTAAGCATAAGGAATTATGTGCTTGGCACTCACGGATATATGACACTCATGGGGGCATCTATGGCTGGCTCAATTGAAGATTCCTGTGGTTGACACTCATGGTGGCTTCAGCAAGCAGTGGAGTGGGGGGTTTATATTTTTTGGGTTTCCCCCAGCTCCGAACATAGCCCTTTTCCACAAAAGACTTCTACTATCAGAATTACTAGGGGCTGGAAAACCTTTCCTCTAGTCTAGATAAACCAAGTAAAGATCCCAAGACGCAATGGCCAAAACTAATCACCCAAAAAAAGCAACTGGGAAATTTCCTACAAATATGTAACTGGAAAACTGCTTGGGGAAAATGATGGTGTTCAGTGTGAACAATCCACTAAAGATAATGGACGCTGTGCAAACGTATTGCTCTGAGGAAGTGAAGACTCAAGGGAAGAAAGTTTTGAGGGCTCTGGGGTTGGTACATTTCGAAAGTTGTGTGACTGGCACTCATGGTGGATTCTGTGTCTGGTGTTAGGGGATTTCTGTATCTGGCACTGATGGTGGCTTCTGTGCTTGGATATTTCGGGAAAAATTTTGTTCAAGTTGGAGAGTTCTGTGCTGGTACCTTTGGAGAGTGCTATGCATGATACTCATTGGTTTTCTGTGGTTGGGACATTTGGGGAGTATTTTAGTTGGCACTGATGGTGGCTTCTTAGGGTAGCATATTTGGGGATTACCTTGGCTGGCACTTATGGGGGCTTTTGTTGCTGACACATTTGGGGAGTTCTGTGGCTGGCAGTCTTGGTGGCTTCTGTGGGTGGCATATTTGGGAGTTCTGTAACTGGCACTTATTTTGGCTTTCATGGATAGCAGATATCTATGGCGGGCACAGCTGGAAAGTTTTGTTACTGGCACTTATTTTGACTTCTGTGGCTGGCACATTTAGGGAGGTCTGGGGTGGAACTCATGTTTTTTGTGGCCGGAATTTATGGGTTTTGTGTTGGTAGTATTTTGGGGTGTTTGGGTGGCACATATGGTGGCTTCTGTTGTTGGCACAGCTGGGGAGATTTGTGGCTTGTCAAGGGTGGCTATATAACAATTTTATAACATTTAATAGGTTCGCTTTATATCTATTTAATTGGATCAAAGAAGTTCTCCACTTTAAAATATAGGGCCACATGTATGAACCTGTTTAGGTCTAAAATTCACTCTTTTGCCCATAAGTTACTATGAGCAAAAAAGTGAGTTTTAGACCTAAACAGGTTCATACATGTGGCCCATATTGTCAATATATAACCTTGAAAGCTCGGGGCGTTAGAAGCTCCCTGTTTCTAAGGCTATGTCTACACAGTAATACTATAATGCCAGTCCAAATTCCGAAGGCATTTTGACATTGCTGGATCATGGCCGGATCGTGGTTTTTGGCGCAGATTTGCACTAAAATCCAAAGTCGGTTTTTGGATTTGCCATCGGCCCCGTACATTGACTACAGCACCGATTTTCTATTGCACTCTATGGGTCACTGGTTACATTCCAATATTCAGCAGATTCAAAATGCTGAATCCAATGAAAATCCGCTGAGAATCCCAGGCTGTGTAGACAGAGCTTTAGGCTATGTTCACACGGCTTATTCATGCCGTAATTGCGGGATGGATTTCGCCCGCAATTACAGCGTGTGTAGCGGGGCCAGGGCGGTAGCCCGCCGGCCCCATAGACTTTCATTATCCACGGCGCATATCCCGCCTGGATAATGTGCATGTCACTTTCTCCCCACTTGCCGGGACAGAATCCATAGTTCTCTAGGAGAACTGTGGATTACCGTAATGACTGGGACAGTTTTCAGCCGTATTTGAGCGCAGTACGGCGCGAAATACGGGCTGGAATCTGTCCCAAAATAAGCCTTGTGAACATTGCCTTACACTTAAACCCTACTGCCCAGCACAAATAACAAAGAGCTATTAAAATCTATAGGGAACCCTCAAAGCCTCATGTGGTGGTGGTGACAGTGCAATGCACTAAAGTATCTGTATTTAAAGGGAAACTCCAGCAATACTGTATCTTTTAACTTATAGCCACATTGATAGCTGTATGTTATAACTATACATTGACAAGGGTCATAAACCAGGGAACCATGGCTGAATCCCCCCATTACCAGGATGAAACCTTACAAAATAGTTAAAACTTTCTTATTTTCATCTCCGTCAATTTGTATCCTGCTCCCCGAGCGCAGGACGTCTCAAGGCATCTGAGAATCATTGGATCTGCCTATGGGATGTGACAGGTGACCTTGAGAATTTATCTCCACCGCACTCAGTCCTTAAGTGTTTCCAATGTCACCGCAAAGTCACCGGCTAATCATCCTAATCAGCGCCCCGTGATTACAGCGGCGGATATTGTGTAGTCATCAGTTCTGCTCGGCGCTGCCTGTACCCCTGGCCTCTGTCACTGCTGTAGATATGATTACACACAGATAGGCTCACTACAGATAATTGATACTCAGCATGGCAATTACAAGCAGAGCCTGCTCGCAAATGGTTTGTCATGGGCAGCCCAGGGCCTGATTCATATCCATAGTCACCCAACCACACTATCATTCAGCACTAACCGCCATGGCTCTGGCCGCCGCAACTTAATTGTCCTGTTATGTATTTCTATGTCGTGATGGAGCCCAACACCGGTCGTTAAGAGATTGCAGCAGACGAGGCAGGAGCTCGGCTCACAGTCTTCAGCTGCGATCAAACCCTCGGTTTTGCTTACAAAGCATTATCCTTCATACGTTACTGGATCCCATTAATTTCTATGGAATTCAAAATGCAGGAGCCAGAAACATCATCACCCATATCACAACGGTTTTCCAGTAACTTACAGGAGTATTCTCATTATGGTGTTTCACAGAGCCACAGCCAGCTTCAGACTCGCACTATCTGGTCAGGCTGTGGGTGGGTCTATAGCAGTGATCAACATATCAGCTGTGCTGCTCCTAGCTGTGTCTGCACTGTTACATGACTGCAGGAGATGTAAAATCTATAGTGCACAAGACTCCTGAACTTAAAGTTCAGTTCCTAGAGATTTCACACAGCAGAGAGTGACTCACCTTGGTTGAACAACAGCTTTCAGCTAATTGGATGAGAGGAAAGAATGAACTAATGGGAAATAACTAGTGTCCTCCTATAGTAACAGCTGGAGTGCCAGGCGTAGAGATGCAGGAGGTGGTGGGTTACAGGCTGGTGTTAGTCTTGCATGGCGTCAAGTGCAACAGCAGAAGTAACTGGAGTGGTCCTCTAACCCAGGGGTCCTCAACTCCAGTTCTCAGGGCCCACCAACAGGTCATGTTTTCTGGCTTTCCTTAGCATTGCACAGGTGATATCATTATTGTCAGTGCATTCTGTGGGAGATCCTGAAAACATGACCTGTTGGTGGACCCTGAGGACTGGAGTTGGGGAGCGCTTCTCTAACCAATCGAAAAAAATCTTCTGCTTTGTTACAAGTTTGTTACTAGGTATCAATACAAGGAGAATGTGTCAACCTGGAGTCCAGAATTGTCTGGACTGGACATAGTAACACCCTACCCTCAGCTGAGAGAAGTATTCGCTGAAAGTACTGAAAAACGGAGTTATATAAACAGTATATGTGAAGGGAAGTTTCCTCTAATGTTGCTCTGATAGTTGTCAAATTGATCAGGGACGGCCCAAAATCTTTTTTGTTTGTCGAAAATTGTCAAAAGGTCAAACCTAACCCTAAATTGGAGTTAAGATCAGAATTTTCTATGGGTTTTGACAGGTTAATTTACAGGAGGTGATGCTCCCAGTGTGGTGTTACTTCCAGTCCATAACATAGCAGCTAGTAGATAGGGAGTACCTTGAAACCAACAAGGTAACCTGCAAAAATCCATAAAGAACCCTAACTAACCTCAGTTTCAGGTTCTGGTTAGTAGTGGAGTTAGTGAAGAATTCTGCTTCAGGATGTTCTCAAACCCAAATTACTTCACCAGTTTGTTAGAACCAGTGTTGTACCGAATAGGGACAGATTCAAGCAGTTTTATATGTATAGTGTATATCCTGAAGACAGCACTGGTGGGAGTTGATGAGCTGAGACTCTATAATCACTAGAATTATAGGGTCACTGGGCTCTACTAGTCTCAGGGCTCCTTGACCTGGAGACTTTCATATGCTTGAGATTAGCTGATTGAGATCAATAAGACAGTGACCAACTATAATAATCAAATTCATCTCAAGTGTCGTCAAGAAGATGTCACATTGATATTGAGTGTCGTGACCCCAGTTCTCTAATGACTGGTGGTGGACTGAGCCTTGGACCCCCAATAATGCTATTGTCTGATATGTCTCATTTCATTGTCAGGCGAGCGAACACTTTAAAGGAATTATCTCTGTAAAATTACTGAGGCTACATAGCTGGGATGCACCATGAATGATCGATCAGTGGTGGCCGGACCCCTATGACCATCAACAATCACAAGAATAAGTTATCAGCTATGGGAAAGGGCCTTTCCAATTATTCAGCCTTTGGCTATTATGGGCCAACCATATGGGCATAGTGACTGGGAGAAGAGGTGGCCCATTCTCTTTTAGCCATACCAGTCTAGCACTGGTGTTTTGCCTCTCATCAGTGTAAAGTGCAGCTTAGTGGCTGGCTGGGTGAGAGGTGAGTGGGACTCAGAAGGGGTAATGTATCTTATTGGGGAGGAGCACTATGTTGGTGTGTGGGGATTTAATGCCTTTACACCCCTTTAGGTATTTTAACTTTATTTGAGGATTGCTCCATCCAATAGATGAGCTGGAGTTCAGCTGTCTTCCTATAAACCTTTCGAAATATTCCAATGTCTAGTGAGGTGTAAAAAGCAGTAAATCCCCACACACCGACATGGTGCTTGTATTGTTTAGCAGGTGCTGGTTCCATATGGGCATAGTGACTGAGAGAAGCAGTGGCACAGTCTCTTTTAGCCATATCAGGCTAGCACTGGTGTCACTAGGACCCCCTCCAATACCCTAGTAATACTGAGAATACATTAGTTAAAGTAGGAATGAACTCTTTACATTTTTCAAAGCCTCGTTGTCAGCCTTTAACTATTATGGGCCAACCATAAGGGCATAATGGCCAGGAGAAGAAGTGGCACAGTCTCCTATGTCTATATCAGTCTAACACTGGTGGCACTAGGACCCCTACCAATATCCTAGTAATACTGAGCATAAATTAGTAGCAGTAGGAAATAGTTTTTCCACTTCTCCAAAGCCTCATTTTGAAAGGCTTATGGGAATAGAGCTGATCTCTCCAGCGCCATCTATTGGATGTAGCAATCCTCAAGTCACATGTGACTCACTGAGCCTTGCAATGTGAAAGGGATTCAAGCCATGCCAGTATGTTCATCTTTAGACAACAGTTTTGGGGTGTTACCTCTTATCATTGTAGAGTGCAGCTTATTGGCTGGCTGGGTCAGAGGTGAGTATGGCTCAGAAGGGGTAATGTATCTTATTGGGGAGGAACACTCTGTTGGTGTGTGGGGATTAAGCGCCTTTTACACCGCTCTAGGTATTTAAACTTGATTTCAGGATTGCTCCATCTAGTAGATGAGCTGGAGAGTTCAATTCTCTTCCTTTAAGCCTTTGGAAATATTCAAATATCTAGTGAGGTGTAGAAGGCAGAAAATCCCCACACACCAACATGATGCTTGTAATGTTTAGCAGGTGGTGGATCCTCAGGGTCACCATGAGAGATGGTGCAGACCACGTCAGGGAGCGGAATCTTAGGAGCTACCCAGTATTCACCAGTGCCCGGCGCAAGACCAGTTGGACTTCACTGCGTGGGTCACCCAGGTCGCTGCCGCTGATGTGCCCGCCTGTAGTAACAGCTGAAGTGCCAGGTGTAGAGATGCAGGAGGAGGCAGAGGTGGCAGGTTGCAGGCAGTTGGTAGTCGGGCCAGGGCTGGAAAAAGGTATTCTGGTGCCCTAGGCAAATAAAGCATTGAGTGCCCCACCCATCCTCTCCCAATGTAAAATTCAGCCCCCTCCACACGTATTTGTGCCCCCTTCCTGTCTTGGATGACGTAGAGCCCTAGGCAATCGCCTACCTTCACCTATCCATCGTCCTGACCCTGAGTCTGGCATGGCGGCAGGTGCAACAGCAGAAGTAACTGGAACCAGGCGACAGCAACACAGAGGTCATGCTCAATGCAGGAACATCAATAACAAACTGACCCAGAGCACAGGCAGGAAGTCCACGGTGGTTGTTGGCCATTGGCTAAGTAATTGGGTACTGTCCTTTTAATCACAGAGAACCGGCGTAAATGCATGCTAGGGGGAATGAGTGCATGCCAATCACAGACAGAAGGCAGGGACAGAGCAGGAGCGTGGAGAGGTGAGTAAATGCCAGTAGGGGGATCAGGACAAGCAGAGCCGACATGAGTATGCCCGCGATCCTGAGCAGGGACCACAGCAAGCATCATGACAGTGCTTCTGCCTAATGAGATACATTACCCCTTCTAAGCCAAAGCCTCATTATCAGCCTTTGGCTATAATGGGCTAACCATATGGACATAGGGGTCCAGATTAGAGGTGGCACAGGCTCCTACAGCCATATCAACCTGTCACTGGTTGCACTAGGACCCCCACCAATATCCTAGCAATATTCCCTCAGTGCCATTAGTAACATATTCATTTAATAGTCAGAATAGACAAAGTATCATCATTTTGATGGAGGAGGAAGGTGTGATCATACCTAATCCTCATGCATCCGGTCACCTTGATGCAGTTATTATTGGCTTTGTTGCACGGGGGAGGATGACCACAACCGATCACTGTGAATTGTTTCTTTTCTCTTGCACTGAGTTGATTACCAAGTTGTCCTCTGTCAGTCCTGTCATCTGATGCAGATAAGGTTCAAGCTGCTCCATGGTTCAGAATCTGTTCACAGCTATCATCAGATTCTTGTTATTTTTAGGAGACCCATCAAGTGTCCAACAAACAAACACATGTCTCCGAGAAAATCCGCCGCGCTGTCACTTCTGTTCAACTTCTTAATTAGAAGCCTTGAACTCGACCAGTTTCATAGCAACCTCTTTAATGACGGAGCCACGAGATCTTGCCGTAACGACAACACCAACCGTAAGACGTTGCCCTGTGATTAGATGGGGCTCAGATGATTGGATATCACCTGCCACTTGAATCAAGGAGGCTTTGCCTTTACAAGGGGCCACGTGATTCCTTTTCAATAGCTCAAGGCACAGCACCCGGCCCTCTTGGTAGCTAAATAATGTTAATATTTTAAGTGGTACCAAAGAAGGACTGTATGTAGGGGTGCAGCTATAGGGGGGTGCAGAGGTAGCAACTATAACCAGGCCCAGCACATTAAGGGGGCCCAAATGCCCTTGTGCCACATTAGAAGACACCAGTATTGTACAGACACATGGTAGCTGGGAGGCCATATTTCATTCTTTGCCTCAGGGCCCAGGAGCTTCAAAATAATGTGTCATATATAAAAGTTGAAAGAAGCAGCTGCCTTGCTCCCTCTCTCTCAGCAGGAACTCCCAGCACAACCAAGAACTGATCCATCTGCTGCTCCAAACATTTTAGTTGACATGAATGAGTGTGGCGGCATCAGTTTCCTGCCGTGCTTTGAGCCAAAAAAACAGTCATAGCCCCATCTGACAGATGTATGAACCATCGTACACCAAAAAGTGGCACATGTTGTGACAGACCCAAAACTTTTGTATGCGCCAATTCTACGGGGGCCAGATTCGCACCATGCGCCACATTTATGATGTCACAAAGAAGTGTCAGACTAATTCATGCCAATTTCATAGTGGCGAGGCTGAGACAAGTTTTGCCGCATACACTCTTTGCGTCACTTTTTGGTGCATACATATATCTCATAAGGTGCTGTGAGACACTCTCATACATACTGACGAATGCTGCACTAAGTTACTGAGAAGTACGACTGTCGAAGCGGTTCCCCCTTTCTCTAAAGCACGGGTGTCAAACTGCGGCCCTCCAGCTGTTGGGAAACTACAACTCACATCATGCCCACTATTACAGATTATACAAATGCATGATGGGAGTTGTAGTTTCCCAACAGCTGGAGGGCCTCAGTTTGACACCCATGCTCTAAGGTAAAAAGAAAAGTCCTCATTGCTTCTGTAGATATTGTAGATCATCACCCATAATAAAAGTGCCCCCGTGGGTGACAACAACATCCATGAAGAGACACAGCAGTGACCTTAGATGTTTGTACAAAAATTTTGGAGTCCTATGTTGTATTTTCCTTCTTTTTTTACCCATACATTACAATGTGCGATTTCCGCACAGCACAATATTCTCAGACATCAGATGAAGCAGTGGTGTGAAACGCGTGTCGGGAGTGTGTAGGTATCTAGCTGTGGACACTGATGCACTTGCACTTTATTTTGGCACATATTTATGTATTAACTACATACTTCTTTACTGTGTTGTCTTTATATACAGATGTTCGTATACATGATATTGACTTTATGTACTTTCATCATGTTATATGCACTGTATATTTATTAATTGCTGTAACGGAGGAGTGGATCCGCTGGGCCAACGCAAGCGATGATAGCTAAGCCACGCCAGGGAACGGAGTCTAAGTAGCCCCCGGTTTTCACCAGAGCCCGCCGCAAAGCGGGATGGTCTTGCTGCGGCGTGAGGCTACCAGGTCGTTACCCCTGACGTGACTTGCTTGCGATGGCGGCCGGGGTACAGCGTGGTGCAAAATCGTAATCCGGAGGCGTAGTCGGGGACAGGCAGAAGGTCAGGGCAGGCGGCAGAGGTTCGTGGTCAGAGGCAGGCAGACGGTCAGGGCAGGCGGCAAACAGGCAAGGTCAGGAAACGTAAGCAGGCGGACTGGTACACGGGAAATCAAGACTGAACTCAACACACTCTAAACGCTCCAAAAAACACACCAACAGACTGGCAGCGAGTGCTGGGAATGTCTACCATATATAGGACCAGCGGCCGACAATTACCCAATTAAAGGCGCGCTGGCCCTTTAAATCCTGACCAGCCGTCGCGCGCGCGCCTTAAGCAGGGATTATGCGCGCGGCGGCTGTCAGAGCTGGAGACAGGAGCGGGGACTGGTAAGTACGGGGTTTCCAGCCCTAGGGCAGAAGGACCACGGCTGCGGGCAGCCGCAGCACCCGTGCTGGACCCCGTGCGCACCGGGGGACGGCCGCGGCGAGCTGCGGCGCCGCGCGCCGTGACAATTGCCTTACAATTACTCAGTCAAATAGTCTCCAAAACAATGGCAATTTCACAAGAGAACAGAGAGTGACTTTTTATCAATATATTTACTATTTTGCCATAGGCAAACTTAAACTTTATCAGTTCTCTATCTATTAAACACTAAAACGTAACTTTTATTATGTATAACACTAAGGGCCACATGTATGAATCCCGTCGGGTCGGGGCGCACCTTTCCGCCAGTTTTCCGGCGGAATATGCGCCTGATTTATGTCGGGGCAGGGGCGCGCTCATACATAGCATGTAAAGTCCACCGCGCCTCGCCAGTGTTTTAGGCGCAGTGCGGGTTTGAGGCGCAGTGCGGCGCTGCGCCTATGATTCGCCGCCGGAGGTAGCGCACTCATACATGCGGGGAAAAGTCCGCCGCGCCTGGCCAGTGTGTGTGGGGTGCAGTGCGGGGACATGGGTGCAGTGCGGGACTTAGGCGTCGTGCGGGACTGCGTCGAAAAACAGTTCCGATGCGAGACAGGCTGGAACAGCGAGAAATCATTCCAGATGTCAGTGCGGAGTATGAATCAAAAATCGCCTTTATAAAGGCTTTCAAACATTCTCGGAAAGAGCGAAACCTAAAAAAATAAAAAATTACATAAAACAAAATCACTTTCCAATATCCTAATTCAAGAATTAGGAAATTGGAAAATTGCCGGAAAATACAGTAATTCAAAATCAGAAAGCTATTCTCATTGGTCGGCAAAAACCCGGGCCCAAATTTCAGATAGAGCGACAGTGAACCATTAAAACCTTTGGGGAAGTTTAGACCAATCAGAATCCACGGCGGGATAGTTCAAAATACAGTAAAAATGCTGAAAAGAGGTGATTGGCTGAGCTAGCGGGGGCTTGGCTATCCCGGCCAATCAGAATAGGAGCGACAGAGACCCATTCTAGTCTATAGAGAATTATTGACCAATCAGAATAGGAGCGACAAAAGACCCATTCTAGTTATGGAGAAGTTTAGACCAATCAGAATCCACGGCGGGAATTCAAAATACAGTTAAAAAGACAGAAAAGAGCTGTTGGGCTGAGCTAGCGGGTGCTTGGCTACCCCAGCCAATCAGAGCGCGAGCTACTTTCCCATTATAGTCTATGGAGAGTTTGGGCGCACTGAAATCTCGGCGCTCAGCACCGTGCGGCATGAAGTATTAATCAAAAAATTATTTTTATTAAATGTAAAACATTATCAGATAAAGAGCAGTTTATCGCCGAGACCGGCGCTACATAGGGAATTGCAATAGAGAGAATCGTCGGGAAATACAGTAATTCAAATTGTTTAAAACTATTCTCATTGGTCGGCATAAACCAGCCAATCAGAATAGGAGCGACAATGTCCCATTATAACCTATGGAGGAGAATTGACCAATCAGAATAGGGGCGACAATGTCCCATTATATCCTATGGAGAAAAATTGACCAATCATATTAAAAGGCAGGACAGTTCAAAATACAGTAAAAATGCAGGGAAAAGAGCTGATTGGTTGAAGCGGCGGGGGCTCGTCCAGCTTAGCCAATCAGAGCGCGAGCTACTTTTCTCATAGAGTTTCTATGAGGAAAAGAAATTCTGAGCGCGCTCTGTGATTGGCTAAGTTTAAAAGAGGCGCCGTTATTTGGACCAATGGGAGAGCGAGCGACGCTCTTATGGGTTTTCTAATGCAATCTGAAATAAAACTGTACATGGCCGAAATCAAATTATAACACTACAGAAGTTGTCCCGATGTGTATATAAAACTAATGATAATATGGGGGGTAACGCAAAAAAAAAATATTTAAAAAAAAAAAATCATGTTTATTTTTTTATTTTCGTTACCAGGACAATAGTATGGGTGCAACGAAAAAACTGCCGACGCTGCCTGCGCCTCACTTTGCCCACTCGCCCCCTCGTACATCCTAGTTTTCGAGCGCGGCGCGTCCCACCCCGGAACCCTCCCGCCCTAACCGTGCCCATTTTCCCGCCCCTTATGCGGGGCGCGTGAAAGTGGCGAACGTGCCCTAACCTGACCCCGGTCCGACGCGGGATTCGGGCCGGGGGGCGAGTATACGCCCAAAAAAAGCAGTGTAAACCCGTCATACATGTCGCCCCTAAACCCCTATACAATATTAAAAACGATTTTAACCTCTCAATATCTCCCTTTCTATCCTAAACAATAGCTCCTTTTTATTACAAGTCTGGGGGAGCAAAACCCATTAACAGGGAACCCTTTTATATACAGCAATTTTTCTAACTCCCCTAGGGGGTCCCAAGCATCCTACTTGGGGAGTCGTCCCGTAATCTATGGACTAAAACATATAAGTTTCCTTGTGAGACCCACTGTGCAGTAACTAGTAGACAGAGGTGGAAATCACAATTTAAACGCAATGCTGACCTCCCAACAGTTTCACATCTACTGGCTTCATCAGGGGTTAGAGGTCTGGTCCCCTACTGGAGTTAGTAATTCTATATATACCAGTAGAGATGATTCTTGGGGCCCACAAAGGAAGTTGATTTTTGGGGTCCTCCAGTGGAGTTGATTCTTGTGGCCCACCAGTGGAGTTGATTCTTGGTGACCCACCAGTGGAGTTGATTCTTGGGGCCACCAGTGGAGTTAATTCTTGCGGTCCACCAATGGAGTTAATGCTTGGCAGCCACCAGTGGAGTTAATTATTTTGGAGTCTCCTACAGCTACTTTACATGACTGCACCTGCCTCACGCTTTCTATCTCTCTTTTTCTAGCCTTCTTGCTGAAAATCAGCCCCATCCCTACCATGCTCAGGAGCCCACCATACCTATTGGCCCTCCAAGGGTTTTCCTTGCTCTCCTATGAACTAGTCCAAGTCTGTCTAATATTATGTATCTGAACCCCTTTTGTTGTTGAATGCTCTGGAATTAGTGGCACTCAAAGAATGAAAATAAAAATCCATGTGTCATGCTCCGCCCTCTCAGCCTCTGCAATAGGTGTAAAACAATATATCATTTCTGGTTGGAGTGTTCCTTTATTGCTTTATTCTCTGGTTCACCGCTAACTTCTCATCACACCCCGATATTTAGTTCTGTGATTTGAGATGAGTAAACATAAAAGCGATGGAGATACATTTTAAGTATAAACTGTTATTTGATGAAGATTTAAGCCAACAGCCGGTGGCAAACTGCTTGTTTGCCCAAGTAACTACAGCTGTAAACTGAGGTTTATTGGATATCTTCTTTAAGGCTGCCACCGTGACCCCTTCCAAATGGCCACTGCACATTGATTAATTTCCTCTGGGCCTGTTCCAGATCATTCAGCTTCTGGCCACATTGTCGCCTGCGTGACCCTCATGCGAGACACTTCTCTATTCACAGACAGCAGATCCTGGAATATTTCGAGAATAGAGTTAAAACCTGGACCGTACCAAATCCCTAATGGCTGTAAGTTTGTTGGCAAGTATGCTGAGGTGAGAGCTTATGCACGCCGCAGCATTAACCAGCATGAAAGAAACATAAAATCAATATTCATTTTCTCTGTCCGGCTGAAATATGGTAGCTGGCAGACTGTCAGGTCTGCAGAGACCACTCCTAGTGCGAGAGAGTGGAGAGAGTGGAGCAGGAAAGACGCGCGAAAGGATGGAGAGAAGCAGAGACGTCTCCTCTGCCCAACTCCTACACTGATGTCACTGGTTGAGATCATGCTTAAAGGCAAACCGACCATATTCTTAGATGGAGCAGCTAAAGGATGTAGTATTGAAGAACCTGGACAAGTGTCCAACACCTTAAATCCCAATAAAAAATTGTTTAAAGTGTTGATTGAACAGAAAAATTTTGTAGTTCGATTAAACCCTTTGAATTTTTGTGATTTTGGTTTGAATTATACAGGGAGGAAAAACGGGAATTTACCTTTCCAAAAAAAGAACGGTTTATGTGGAAAAACCTTAGTGAAAAAAATTTGGGTTTCCTAAAGGGGACAAGAGGCAAAAAAACTTCTTTCCCTTTAAAGGGCCACCCTTGACCCCCATTCGCTCCTCTCACACACAACGGGAACTCCCAACATCAACAGCCAACCCAAAAACACAAAATTCCCAAACAACTGAGGCAGCTTCCAAATTTGCAAAACCGCCGTTTGGAAGAAAACCCCCCCAAACCGACGTTTTCACCTCATACAAACAACGCAAAACACACTTTTAAAGTCGCACCACACTAGCCAAACGGGAAATTACTTCAAACCCAAACAAATCCCCCCCCTGTCCCCACAACCCCAACATTTTTTCCCAACACCTTAAACCCGCTCCTCCCTTCGCCCCCCAAGGCCCCTTTTCGCCACCCTCTCCAAAAAACGGACGTTTTTCCCACTCTTTTCTTAAATAAGATAAACCTCATCAGAGAAAGCTTCCCGCCAAAATTTCCCCAACAACCCACCTCTATACCTTTTAAAAATTGCCACCAACCCCCCCTTCCCCTACACGCCCCCCGTGAACACTTCCCAAAACCCTTTGCTTTCCCACTGTTAGCACGAAACCTTTCCTTTCTATTCCCCAAATCCAACCTCACTACCTGAAACCCTTGACCCTCGCCATCCAACCTTATCCCAGACCTCGCACGGTTATTTTCCCCCCACCCCTCACCCCCCTTTTTTCCAATCTATCAAAACCCTCTGGCATCTTCCCTTCCTCATTTAAACATGCGACCAAAAACCCCAAAACAAAAAAGAAACCTTTCCCTCAAACCCCTCCTCACTGTTCAACTATCGTCCCATCTCACTACTCCCTTTTTTTTGACCAAACCCCCTCGAACAGAAACGTCTATTTTCACTGTCCCCCCCACCTCTCCCCAACCTCCCCTTTGCCCCCACTCCAATCGGTTTTCCGACCCCACCCTCTCCCGGGAAAACTGCCCAAACCCCAAAGGTCCCCAAACAAACCTAGCAACTGCTAAACCCCAAAACACAACTACTCTGTGTTTCTCCCCTTTTAACCTGCCCTGCCTTTGACACTGTCGACCACTTCCCAACCTGCAACAAATCCTCCCCTCCCGTGGGAAATTACTGATTTGGGCCCCTCTCCTGGAATTTCCCCTCCCCTCACAAAAAACTGACATTCATGTCCCCCTCCCTTTTTTGAAAACCCAAAAACCTCCATCCGCCCCCCCCATTGGTGTCCCCCAGGATTCAGTCCTGGGCCCACAAACTCTTCCTACTACCCCTCTTGGTCTGGGTCCAGCTCTTTGCCTAAACATGGCTTCCAATACCACCGTATACTAAACGAAACCCAACTCTACTTCTCGGCCCAGATATTACCTCTCTGCTCTCCCTGGATCCCAGACTGTCTCTCGTGCAACTCCTCCTTCTTCCCCACCTCCCCTTCAAAACTAAAATTTGGAGAAACTAAAACCATCATCTTTCCACCTCCCACCCCAAATCCCTCCCAACGATCCCTATCACTGTTAATACTGCACTCTTCCCACTCCACAAGTCCCCCTTGCCGGGGTTTAACCTTTGACCCCTTTACC
Source organism: Phyllomedusa bahiana (assembly GCA_025379985.1). NCBI lineage: Eukaryota > Metazoa > Chordata > Amphibia > Anura > Hylidae > Phyllomedusa > Phyllomedusa bahiana. The sequence continues at coordinate 25,813 of JAODAL010000751.1, forward strand.
CTTAAAAAACCCTCCCCTTCCTTTATTTTCCCACCGAAAAACAAAACCCCACAGCCGCCCTTTTCCTAAACCTCGACCTAAAAAAATGCTAGCCCAAAGCCCTCGCCATCTCCCCCTTTGCAACTGCAAAAATCCTTCTCGGGTGGCCTCCCATCCAGCACTCTCCCCCCTTAAAAACCCATTCTCACTCGCTGACCGTCTCATCCACCTATCCCCGGTACTCCCTGCCTCTCCCCTCTGTCAACCCTGCACCTGCCATTATTGCCCAGGGCATTAATTTAAAGGGTTACTAACCATGCCCCCTACAAGGCTCTCCAAACCTCTCTCCTCCATATATCCCCCTCCCTTTAAAACTCCAATACCCCCCCTCCCCAATCCCGCTCCTCACAGGACCTTCTTCCTGCCCCCCATCAAATCATTCCTCAAAAAAAACCCCCCAAGATTTCCCCTCGGCTCCCCCCCCATTCTCGGGAAAACTCCAAAAACCCCCAAAACATCAGCCCTCTCCCCAACTTTCACTAGTTTCAAAAAAAAACCGAAAACCCCATCTTTTCCGGGAAAGCCTAAAACCACACAAACCCCCACCACCCGTACACCGGCCCTAAAACAGGGCCCCGCCCCAACTTCTGCCCTCTCCACTCCCCCCCCAGATTGTATTTGGCAGGGGCCCTTTCCCTCTGAAAAATTTTACTTTGTCTTTTTTTTCGTCACCTTTTGAAAATTTGTTCAACATTTTTATTTTGTAACTTCCATTGAAGGGTACATTCCCCTGGAATCAATGGCGCTCTAAAAAAAAATAATAAAAAAAGTTTAACTGAAAAAATGGGGACATTTTGCAAGCGGGGCGTACCCAAAAGGGGGGGCAGGGGTAAGCATCCGGGGGGGCCCAAAAAGGGGCTCCATTGACCACAAAATTTTTGGGAACGGTGGGGTTTAACAATTACTAAACCCCAAAATTTAAAAACAGAACTGAGTATAAATTTAGCAAACCCAAAAGCACCCCCTTTTTAAAATAATAAAAATCCTTTAACAGGGGCCCCCGAAACGGGGAAAACCCACACCTATTGGTATTACCCCACAATCCTTGGTCCCCGAAGAAACACAGGGAATCTGACCAAGGGAAATTTCCCTTGGACAAAACCTGGGGGGGGTAAGAGCATTTTTATTAACTCTTTTTTAAACCCCGGGCCCTTTCCCCGATCTTTTTTCCCATTGGTCCAGCCCGGGATCAAAGAGGGGTATCCCAAAAGTATTGGTCCTCTTGCGGGAAAAAGAACCTTGACCACTTGCAAAATGAAAGTATAAAGGGTATGAAAGCAAAAGGCGCTTTTGGGTTTTTAAAAATTTGGGAAAGGGGGAAATTGCCAAAAAAAAGACGGTCTGCGCTCTGAAAGGGAGGGGCATATTTTAAAAATGCTTAACCCCGGTAATGGGGACAAACAAAGGGGCCCAAGCCCTGTGGGGAATAAGAAAAAAGGGAATGGTTTTAAGGACTGAAGGTTTTTAGGTGTCGAGCCCCGCCTGCCCTTTAGGCTTGAATGAAAGCCGACTATCGATAAATAGTCGGGAAACGTTTCAAAAGGGTTTTGGGCCCCAGAAAAAGGGGGAAATAAGGAAAAAGGGAAAAAGTATCTTAAACAGTGGGGGTTTTCCGATTTTGGAAAGACATTTTGCCCTTTTTAACCCGGTATCACCCTAGTACATTGAAATATTGCTTGGAGGATAACTTAAAATTTTAAAGTCCAATCGGACCAAGAAATTTCTCAAATCCAAGTTTCCCCCCAAAAATGATAGGACCCCAAATTGGTACCGGAAGGATCCTGAGGATCTGTTAATTGGAAACGTCCAACTGGGGGAAACGGAGGGGACGAAAAGGGGAAACCCAGGGGACACAAAGTAAAAACCCCTCCCGGGAGGCCCCAAAATTTTAAAATCCCCCCCTTCCAAATTTTTAATCATGGAAAGGAGGCAGTCAAAAAAGTTGGGGGCCGAATCCTAAATTCATTTGGAATCACCGGACAGAGTCATTTAGCCCCCAAAGACATGGGGAAGAAACTGTGCAGACTTAAATGACCCCAGAAAACACTTTCAAGTTTAGAACGGGAACTCCCACCTCATACCCCAGCAACATAAGAATGAGGCATCAGGAGTAACGTTTTTTTCGGGAGGTTGGCAATTTTTCCTGCCAGGGAGAACAGAAAACCCAAAGGGGGAACTAAAGTCCCCGGGGCAGCAAGACGAATAAAGACGGGTGAATTACTCTGGTTTAAAATTTCGGGAAGGTATGGGGGAAGAGGGACTAACTTTGGGCCCACAGGACCAGTAAGGAAAGTAATGAAAAGGGAAATTTCCTAAAAGGAAAATGAACCCCCAGGGCAGAAAATTTAAAATAATGTTGCCCCCCTATTGGAGATCCAAAAAGATCAACCAACCCCTCTCCTTTAAAAAAACAAGGGGATGGAGATAGAAGGAAAAGAAAAGTGGAAAGAAAGCCAAAGTAAAGCGAGGGAACAAAATGATTTGCCAAAAATGAGGGGCCCCCAACCCGTTTCTAATTTCGGGAAACAAAGGGGCCCCAAAGAAAAAGAAATGTAGAAAGAAAAAGAGAGATAACAAGAGAAAAGGGGAGGCAGGAAGTCCCGAACAGGACCGACTAGCAGCACTGAAGGGGGACAGGCAGTGGTCCCCGCCCCCCAAAACTCTAAAAACCCCTATAACCATCCAGGTGCCACCATAGACCTCTGGTGGACACTTTGGAAACCCTCTAGGGTTTTTTTTCATCAACAAAAAGTCTATACCCGAGAGTTTAGTAACTACAGAATTTTGTTTTTTGTATCTGGGGTTTGTGGGTTAAAAGAAGAATTTTCCCCCCACTGTAACCCCTAAAATTAAAAAAAGCCCCCCCCTACAAAATTTTTAAACACGGTTTTTTGGGTTTTTAGATTGGGGGGAGAAAAACTTTTTTTGGGTGCAAATAAATTTTTACCACCCCTACAAACAAAAAATCAAATACCATGCAGATGGCACCGTAACTTTAAAAATCCCTTCAGATTTCCCTTTTTGAGAAGCTCTAGTCGTATTTGGGGTCATTTGAGCAAGAAATTTCCCGGAAGTGGGAGTTGAAGGAAATATGGAAAGGGAAAAAAATTATTTTCAGAGCGTCCCAAAAGTCCTATGGGCAAGATCCAGAAAAAGACATAGGGGTCACCTTTTGGGCCAACCCTTTTTAAAGTTTTCTAAAACCGGGGTCATTTTTCCCCCCAAATTAAAGGGATTTTCCTTTGAATGCACAAACAAAAGCAGCTTCATGCAGCCTTTTTATTAATGCAAACAGGAACCCCCATTCTGCCGGCACAGAGCAAAGGAAGGGACACTTCTGAATTTCCCCCACCCACATTAAAATTCCCAAAAAGGGTACTTCTCCCGAAAACTTTGGGTTCAGAAGGGGGGGAAGGAAAGGGGGAAATCAAGAGAAAAACTTTGATCAAGACGTAGAAAACTTTATTTTCCCCCCCTCCCAAAAGCACATACTGCCCATTGCAGAATCCTGACTTTGAATTTTTTTTTGGATGGAAGTCGCTTTAAAACCAAACTCTTAGATAGACCAAAAAAGCTCAGGCAAAAGCCAGGAACAAAGGGGGGAAAAAGGGGGGATCAAAAACTAGAGAGGACGGATTAAAGGAAGTTAGGGGGAAAAAAAGTTGTTTACCAAAAGGGGATGGGATCCTAAAATTTCCTAAATCTCCTTCACCTCCCCACACAAACCAAAAGCCAAAAGGGTAATTGCCCCCCACCTTTAAAAGGGAAAATTTGTTGGGCCCCCCGGGTTTTAGGAGGCCCGCCCGTCCCTACACTTCAGGAACTGCAAATCTGTCAGGTAAATAATCCGGGTTTGGTAGTCAAAACTCCAATAAAAAATATACCCAACCTCTATATCCTTTCCCAAATTTTCAACCCCAACTATATTCAGTTTCCAAAAAAATGGCATTTTTGAGTACGCCTTAAATAAAGTGTAATCTTTTTTTAAAGATGGCCCCGAAGGGGTACCCCCTGGCCATGGGTAAAAACAAAGGGGCCCCAACAAAGAAAAATGGTAATGGGAAAATTTTCCCTATTTTGGACTCCCCGAAACCATAAAAGCAGACCCGGGGAAACCCCTTTTAAAAGGGGAATTTTTCCAAAAACCTGCCAGATGCCCGGTTTTTGAATCCGCCCCCACACCTCCCCCAGGGGGAAAAAAAAATTTAAAAACATATGAAACTTTGTTTGGGGTGCGCCCAAGACAAAATTTGGGTTACTTTTCCCCCAAACTTGCCAATTGGAGTGGGGATAGTCTCCCCTATTTATGTGATCAAATTACAGACCAACTAACTGAAGTGCAAGGAAAAGGGGTTTTTCTTTTGCCAAATCCTGAGCCGAAATGGAGCTCCCACCCCGCTTAAACCAGGTGATCGGGTACCTAAAAAAACACTCCGGAAAAAACGTTTGGGAACCCCCGGGTTTTAGGGACCATACCAATCCTTTGAAAGACTGCTTAAACCCTTGTAAAGGGTAGAAGGGAAAACCAACAGGGGGCCATGCAAGCCATTTTTAAGCGGGCCTGGGTGCCTCGGACATTTTACACGATCCGATAATGTTGGGTTTTAAAGGGAATACAAAAGAACCTCAGGAAAAAAAAAACTCACCGCACATCACGATTTTTAAACAAAAAAAATAAACCCCAAAAAGATTTCTTTTATATTCCCCACATCCCAGTCAAGGCCCCTTATCTTTGCCATTTCTGCGATCCCTTGCCATTTTGGGGGAGAAAAGGGGGTTTGGGCTAATTACTCAAAATCAATTAACCCAAAAATGACAACCCCAAAACTCCAAGGGACTGGAACACCCCCATAAACCCATTCCCATAGTAGGAGGTTCCCCCTTGGCAGGGTAATCTCCCCCACAACAAAAGAGCAAACACAGTAAACTTGCATACCCAAAGGGGGGAAATTTGGGGAAACTCCCAAATTTCTCGGGATTTTTCCAACTGGGGTAAAGGCCCTCCAATTACTTCAAAAAAGCCCCTTCCTCTACCCCCAGATGCCTTTTAAAAAAACCCCCCTGCTAGAACATACCTACACAACATAAACGGGAAGGGAAAAAGGTATTTAAAGATGCTTGGTGGGGGGGAAACCTTTTTCTGCCCCAAAAACCCCGCTAACTGGGCCAAGGGACTTGGGGGTTTGGGTAATGGGCATATTGCCCGACTGGAAATTTCAAATAAATTTTTAGTTTTTCCCGCTTGTCTATTTGGCTGCTCAATAAATTGAAGATTGTATTTTGTTTTGGAGAAACGCCAATTTTCTGCACCAATCTTAAGGGGAAAGCTTTGTGGGCCCCACCAGGGCTTGGAAAATCCCCTACAAAAGGGGGGTCATCTTTTAGGGATTATTTGTCCAACCTGGTGAAGTCCACAACCCCCCCCCTTTCCCTCCTCGCTACACTGGTTTTTTGCCACAGGTAAAAGACAGGGGGCTAAGGGGAAAAAAAAGTGCAGGACAGACTTTTGGGAAACAATCCAACGTTTTTTTTTCTCTACAATGAAGGCAGTTTGCAAAACCCCCCTAACATACTGAACTTTGTGCAAAAGGTGGGAATTGTCAATTAAGGGGTTAAAAAACCCCCGTCTGAAAACAGGGAAAAAATTTTTGGTCCACCACAAGAAACACTTTCAAGGGCTCCCCTTTCCCGCCTTTGCTTTAGGACCTTGACAAAAAAAGAAACTTTTGGGTGTAAACTTAAGGACTTTTGAAACTGTAACAAGAAATCAGCCGCGGGATCTAATTTTTTAACAATTCCCCTTTTAAACTGAAAAAATATGGGGCCCGCATTTATGTCATTATTACCAAAGGGTATTTTAAGTTTAACTGCGAGAAAAAAAACGGGTTCTTTTTGGGTTTGGGGGCCCCAAACCCGTCCCTTTTTGGAAACTAATTTATCGTAAACTATATCTGATAGAGGGGTACAGGGCCCCGGCTTTCCGGGGGCTGGAGCCATAACAATTGGGCTTTTACTCAGCAACAAAAGAATCTCCAAAAAAAGGAACTTATCAAGATTAGGCCCTTTTGTGAGCCGCAAATGTCCCAAAAAATGGGGTTCTGGGGGGTTTGGAAAAAATGCAGTCGTAAAGAAAAGAGAGTGACTGAAAATTGGGGTTTCCCCCCAAAGGGAAAACAGGGAAAAATATTTTAAAATGGTCAAAAGTGATTTTAGCAGCCAATGAAGCCCCACACCTCCGCAATTTTTGTTTTTGACACTTCTCTGTGCTCTGCACGGGTTGGATTGGGGGGCCAAAATTTCAAAAGGGTGATTGGATTTGGGGCCAAAAAATGCAGAAAGGGGGATTTGGGTGGAGCCAAAAAGTTCAGAAAGGGGATTGGATGGCGCCAAAAGTGCAGAAAGCTTTTTAAAAAATTTAAATTTTTTAGAAAAAGTTCGATCAACACAATTTAAAGATTATTACTCTTACTTTACCCGTTTCCAACCCCCTATACAGAACGATTTTAAAATCCTAAACAGTAAAAAATTAAAATTTCCCAAAATTTCAAAAATAGTTTGTGTTCCAATTTCCAGTGTCTTACCAGTTTCAATATCAGAATGCTGCTTGCTGTCACTGAATAGTGGCACTTTTTTTTACATTCAGAAACTAATACTTTGCAGAGTTAAAGGGGTTGTCTCACTAATTGATTCAGCTTACCTCAGTCCTGTTTTCTTGGTTTCACTTTGAATTCAGGGGCGTTTTTAAACTGGCTCCACTAGGCTGCGTAGAATCCAGGTCTGTACATAGAAAACCAGTGCTGGCACCTATCAGAAGATCGAACAGTCTGTAGTTTATAGCACCATGCTGGAAACCCTATCAGAGAGATAGAACAGGTCTTAGCTAAAGTGACCTAGGATCTGATGCAGCCCATACAAAGGGAACTAGAATAGTTAGGCACTGTAATGACACATATTGCAAAGTGACTTTTTTTTGAAAGATCTTTAATATAAAAAGCAGCAATCCCTGTAGTGAGACAACCCATTTAAGACACAGACAATTTGTTGCAGATTTCAAGTGCAGGCAATTCTTACATGTAACATTTGTTCATTATGCTTAAATAAAAATATTAACCACTGCAACACCCTTCATGTAATATATGCATAATAGATAAGAACAGTACACTTAACCACTGTGTCTCACTAAATCCAATATTTGTGCAGTATGTAGTCATATTACTTTTAACCACGGCCCCACCCTTCATATAATATTTTCATAATAGATAAAAACAGTACACCTAACCACTGTCTCACTAAATACAATATTTGTACAGTATGTACGCATAGTGCTCTTAATCACTATGACACCCTCCCTATAATTTATGCACAATAGATAGCAACAGTACACTTAACCACTGTGTCTCACTAAATACAATATTGGTGCAGTATTTATTAATGCTAATGATAATTTTAGCCACTTCACCACCCACCCTATATATGATATATGCGTAATAGAATAAGAACAGTACACTAAACCACTTTTACACTAAATACAATATTTGTGCAGTATGTACTTAAAATACTCTTAACCACTGCACCACGTTTCCAATATTTTATGTCTGAAAGATAAGAACATTACACTTTTGTCTCACTACATACAATATTTGGGCAGTATGTATTCATGGTACCACTGATTCATCATTAATATAATATACATGTAATAAATAAGAACAGTACACTTAACCACTGTGTGTCACTAAAAACAATATTTGTGTAGTATGTATTTCTGATACTGATCTTAACCACTGCACCCTCCTTCATATAATATGTCCATACTAGATAAAAACAGTACACCTAACCACTGTCTCACTAAATTCAATATTTGTACAATGTGTGCTTAAAATGCTCTTAACCACTGTGTATCACTCAAAACAATATTTGTGTAGTATATATTTATGGTAATGATCTTAACCACTGCACCATCCTTCATATAATACACATGTAATATATAATAATGGTACATACAACCACTGTGTCTCACTAAATAAAATATTTGTGTAGTATATTTTGAGGATAATGATAATCTTAACCACCGTGCCACCCGTATCCATTGTAATAGATAAGGACAGTAAATTACCCACTGTGCCACCGAAAACCCTAAATTTCCAGTGGCTACATTCTACAAGTGCCGTCCTATCTGAAGTCGAATTATCTGACTTAGCTGCATAGTATAAAGTAGAAAGGACACAGTACAATCTGTAGTGATGACCTTAAGATGCCCAAAAACCAGTCTCCCATCCTGCGGCATCAGACGTCTATAACACGGAGTCACCTTACTCTCGTCTTCACTTCATTTTAATTGAATTATTACAGAACACTGGTTTTGTTCTCCGTTCTTCGCCCATGACTTACTGTACCGTTCCCACAGATCGTGCATATAAATATCCGAGCATCCCCCAACCCTCCGCCCACTCCGCGCGGGCCCCACTGATGTAGTCATATCCCTGCAAAGAAAATATCCACGTTTACATGACCCATAGAAGCTCAACGGTAGAAATAATAACCTCCCACATCTTGACTTACTACCCATATGCTTCGTTTGGCAAAGGCAATGCATATTTAAAGCAACTTCCCCGCCCCATTGTAGGGACACGGAAACAGGAACAGGAGGGAAGGTTTTCATTCGGATCCAGGTGGAAGTGCAAGACCCCCTGGCCAGGCATGGGCGGCCGAGCCGAGACTTAATCTTAAGTGATCATTCATATACATGGATACAGGAACTTCAACCGGGATGCAAAATGCACAACCTTTCACACTTTGCAAGTTTTTGTTGCCACATTCCGTGCTCCTTCCTCTCTTAACACATCCTTATAGCAGTTAAAGAGAACCTGTCCCCTAGTTTATGCCCCCCTTGCTGAGGACAGCACAAGCCAGTGTCAGACCTGCTGTTTCCAACGCTGTGTCCCTTATTCTGTAAGATGCTGGAGTTTTAGAGCATTTAGGGCGACATGTCTGAAAAGTGGCGTATCTATGCAAGTTTTAGGCGCATTAAATCAGTGTAAAGTGCGCCTGAAAGTCCGATACTTTCTAAAATTGTCGTCAGGTATACCTTGCATAGATTACTTAATGCGCGTAAAATGGCACATCGTATCAAAAAAGGGGGCATTGCTTAAAAAAGGGGGCATTGTATCAAAAAAGGGGGCATCGTATCAAAAAAGGGGGCATTGTATCAAAAAAGGGGGCGATGCATCAAAAAAGGGGGCATCGTATCAAAAAAGGGGGCATCGTATCAAAAAGGGGGCATTGTATCAAAAACGGGGGCTTCGTATCAAAAAAGGGGGCATCGTATCAAAAAGGGAGCATTGTATCAAAAAAAGGGGCTTCGTATCAATGAAGGGGGCATCGTATCAAAATGGGAGCATTGTATCAAAAAAAGGGGGCATTGCTCAACACTCGGCACATAGCATATCATTGGTAGTATATGGTATGCGTCTATCGAGGCTCATGGTCCGATGGGGGCGCCTAACATATGTAAGGCGCCTCAATAGGTGCATTTCGTGATGGGGGCGCACAGTGCACCATATTTATGCGCATTACAAAGTGTCGTTCCCGGGCTTTAATGCGCCTAGTTTTGGTGTACGACGGTTCATTTACAACAAGAATATGGCGTAAAAAGTGGGTTTGCCGCAAAATAGAACAAAAAACTGGCGTTGGCTTGTTGGGACATGTCGCCCTTAATACTCAAGTCTTATTCATGAGCAGGTCTTGGTTAGCCCCATCCACTGACAGTTATTCACCTGTTTCTACCTATTCAAAGTAATAGGTTTATCAGTTGAGGTGGGCGTGGCTAGCCTCAGGTGGGCAGGGCTAGCCTCAAATGACTCTTTTCATGACTCTTTTCTGGCTGAAAACTGCAGATTTGAGCACTAAATACTCAAAAACTGCAGCATCTTAGAGAATAAGGGACACAGTGCTGGAAACAGCAGGTCTGCCGCTAGCTTGTGCTGTCCTCAGGAAAGGGGGCATAAACTATGTGACAGATTCTCTTTAAAGAGGTTTTCTCACCCCAATGATGAGCTGTGAACATGTAGGGAAAGGGAAATGTAGACTATAACCTATCGATTTCTTATATACAGATGCTATATTCTACTGTTTTTCGATGCTCCCCTCATCTCTGCTCCATCCACCCATCTCGCCTCCTATTGAGAACCATAGCTGGCAAATTTCGCTATCACTCGGGAAGGAATCAGCATTTATAAAGCCTCATCCATTAAAAATTTCTCAATTCATATTCGCAGGTGTTTCTCCCCCCAAAAAAAGGAGCAATGAAATCCCGCGCCTCCAGGAGTCCTGCTCATTCACTCTTCAGTGAACCAAGCCCGAGACAAAATGGATTCCTACAAAGATGTACGAGGGATCGATAAAACTATTAAAACATGAGCCTGCTTCCCCATTCGCAGCACATCGCGGCCGCACAACACAATTAGATACAGCTCGCATCAGAAACATGACGGCTCCTTCATAAGTTCACCCGGCGCAAAACTTGGAGCTTGATTTCTGTTATTCAAAAAGTAAAAGCGAGACCCGAAGGAGCCGGCGGGAGGCGGCCGGATAATGAGCGCACCTTTATGCATTGAAATTATGTCAAATCTAGGAAGACGCTGTAATCATGTTTAATTTGCTGTAGATTGTTCGCCGGTGGAGTCGGAGAGCTGTCAGAGCCGCGGCGCCGTCTGACACTAAATAGAGAAGGAGAAAAAGTCGAACAAAGAATCCTGATGCACCTTGTGCGCAGTGTAATGCATGTCATTAAGTTGGTGACACTTCCATTCTCATTTACCCGCCATGTACATCCCTCCAGACGCCCCGTGGACAGAGCAGAACCCGGCAGGCCAGCGCCCGCTCCCTCCACAACCTCCATTTTTGTTGCCTCCTCTCGCGTCGCCCGGGGCTGCATGTATTAATACTTCTGATCAATACTAAACTTGTATCGGTCGACTGCAATCTTATTATGTAATATTGTTTACAAAAGCCCTTTGCGTGAACCTGGATTTTTTTTTTCCTATACGTTTATGGAATTTGTCACCCGGTTGGTGGCCGGCATGGTTATTTATGATCATAATGGCGCCATGCATATAGGGCAGGGAGAATTTCAATTTCAATTTTGCTTTTTTTTTTTTTTAATCTCCATTCGATCCCCCGGGCGATGGAATTGTCCCAGTAATGACATTTGCACAAGCCGAGCGAGATCGGTTGTCACACACTGCAATGCAATAATGCATGACACAGCTACAGGTTTTCTGTGTTATCTACTAAATTGCTTTGTGGTCGGGTTTGGGGAGGTGATTGGGATAATTGTTCAGTAGAGGAATTCTGGTTAGCTGGGAAATCTCTGCTGCTGTAGAGGTGGGGGCTTTACATATCCTGTGATAATGCTAAACTAATGGACACTCCAAAATGTGCATCCTACTGTGAGTCCATGTGGGTTCTTGTGATGACCTCTGTAGCAAGTTGTGTTACTATGGGAGGTGAAGAGGTAGCAGTCATACCCTGGTCCTAAAGCTTAAAGGGGGCTCAATGGGAGGACACTGGTAGCCCATTGTAGGTAAGGAGAGGTATGGTTGTAGGTAAGGAGAGGTGATCTCTGGGGTTTGCCTTGCTAATAAAGATAAAAAGAAAGTCTGGTGGTTATTTATGCTATGTTTGAAGGAAACTCTGTATAATGCTCGAAACATGTATCTGTATAAAAGGGAAGAGTGGGATGTTCAAAGGACTGTTCATATTTTTCTTAGTAGATTATATTTGTTTTATCTTCAGGGTGTGTGGAAATTCCAAAAGTGGAAGCATCTGGTTAAAAGTTGAGGTTCTTTTTGCACTTTACTAATTGCATATGTATAGTTATGACATTACATTTATTTGCTTGTATTTTGCATTTACATTGAAAAGTTTGTAATTTTTATTATATGTAAATAAAATTAATTTTTACAAAAAAAAAAAAAAAAAGAGGTAAGGAGAGGTAACAGAAACAGTGAAGCCTTCAAGGAAGTGATTTGCACTCACCATTAGACGCTGATAATCATGCACCTGGACCTCCACAAGCAACACACTACTGTGTAGCGCTCGGCTCCCTGGCTTCCGACCTTAAGCCTTAGTAGAAACAGTCCAATAAACGTATATCGGGACCAGCGACTTGCATTACCGTGAACAAGGGCACGATGTAGTACCCGAAACGCGTCGGTTTTGTACTTGTTTTGTACCTTCCATGTATGTGGATTTGTTAGTACTTTAATCATTAGTACTTTAATAAATTTTTGCATATTACTCGCACTGCAAGTCACTGGTCTAGGTAAGGAGAGGGTTGGGGGAAGCTCGTCACAGTTTATCTGTTGTAGCCCAGGAACATCAAGCTTCAACTTCTAAAGCAGGGGTCATTGTGGGCCACAGAAGCATTATGGTTGACCCTATAGGCTATTGAAGGGTCATGGCTAGTGTGCGTGTTTAGGGCTGTCAGAACTATGCCATTACCAATAAGTTGCTAAACAGTGTAGAGGTGCGCATCAGAGCACCAAATCCAAGGACTGGAGGAAGCTTGTCACAGTTTATTTGTTGTAGCCCAAAAACGTCAAGTTATGCATTTGGTTTTAACTTCTAAAACACGGGTCATTGTGGGCCACAAAAGCAATATGGTTGACCCCATAGGCAATTGAAGGGCAATGCAGGGTGGCTAGGGTGCCTGGGTAAGGCTGTCAGAGCTATGCCATTACCAATGAGTTGATAAACAGAGCGGTGTAGAGGTGATCCAGAAGAAGGCCAACTAATGTTTGGTCCCAAAAATGTTTTCTGGTTCATAAATCAGCATTTCTAACCATAAAACCTGTCTCTTGTCCCAAAGGAAATGTGTCCTGGTGACAAACTCAATTTAAAGACTATAAGGATACAGTTGAATGGCAAGTGTATGGAGCAATAGAGACAGCCAAACAAACAAGCAATTGCCATTTAGGCGTTTCAGACCTTGATCTGGTCCTTGATCACAGCACAGCAAGGATCTTTGGACTGACCATCTCTAGGGTAGAGTATGATGCTTTGTAGCAGTAGAGGACACTGCTTTGGTTCTTGGACCCTCTCTGCTCTACCAACACTTATGTTGGATAATCTTAGAGTCATGTATGTAGCTACTGCTCCAGTATCGGACATTTTTAGTTTGGACACTTAGCTGAACTGTGCATGCATGTGTATTGGGGGTCGAGAGAGATAACTAGTTTGGCTGACAGTTATCTAAAGTTTATCACCATCTTTAGAGTCAGTAGTGATGAGACAGTGGCTTAAAGAAGACGTATCACTATCAAGTTCAACCATTTCTACTTACAAACTCAAGTGGATCCAGAAGAAGGACAACAAATGTTTATTCCCAAAGATGTTCTCCTGGTTCATGAATCAGCATTTCTAACCATAAATCCTGTCTCTTGTCCTAAAGGAAATGTGTCCTGGTAACAAACTCTACTTAAAGACTATAAACAGCCGTTGCTTGTTTGTTTGGCTGTCTCTGTGGCTCCATACACTTTCCATTAACGTAAAGGGGAAAGAAACCAACAAAAAGCAACGGCCCTTTAAAACGCGTTTCAGAGGGGTCTTGTCCAGCCAAAACATTTTTTTCTATCCTTTACCCCCACAAAAACAAAAACAAAATAAAAAGGACCCCCCCCCCCAAACCCCAATTTTTGGGGGGATTCCCAAAACAAAAGAGCTCAATTTGGGACCCAAGGGCCCCAAAAAACCAAGAAAATTTTTAAAAACACCCCCCCACCACCCCTGAACCAAAAACACAGGGGATTTAGCCAGTTGTTGACCCTCTCCCACCCCAAAGTCCACCCAAAAAAAAAGGGCTTTTCCCCAGCAACGTTTCCCCCTAAATCCAACCCAGAGTTTCAATTTGGGTTTTTCCTTTTCTTTGTAAATGGGAAAAATTTTGGGGGTTTTTTTGCGAGTTTGCCCAAAGCCCTAAAATTTTGTTCAAAAAACTCTTTCCCTTATTGGTTAAAAGGGGAATATTTTTTTAAAAAAAAAATTATTTTCCCTTTCCTTTTTAAAAATAAAAAAGGAAATTGAAGGGAAAAAAAAGGGGAAATGGTGTTTTTTTTTTTGAAAGAAAAAAGTGGGTTTTTGAAAATTTAAGGGATAGATTTTTTTAAAAACCCGGGGGAAAATTTGGAAAAAATGAGTTAAAAAAATAAAAATTTTTTAGGGGTGGGTTTTGAATTTGGAAAATTTTTGTTGGTCTACACTGCCTATTCACTGTAGTATGAGCCATGATTGGGACTAGATTAAAAGTTAAGGTTTAAACGGTTCAGATTGGACAGTGTCCTATAAGATTGCCGGTGAGTAAGGCTACAGTTCAATGGCAAGGAACCATGGAGACAGCCTATGCAGCAGCCATGATAGGGTAAACTAACCAGAATTTTACACCAACGAGGGTTGAGCAAAGATGGGAAGGTCAAGGATCTTTGGACTGACCATCTCTAGAATAGAGTATGATGGTTTGTAGCAGCAGAGGACACTACTTTGGTTCTTGGACCCTCTCTGCTCTACCAACACTCATGTTGGATGGTATTAGAGTCATGTATGTAGCTACTGCTCCAGTATCAGACAGTTCTAGTCTCCTTCAGTACATTAAAGTTCTCCTTTGAGGTATTTGCCCTTTCGAATGACCAAACTAGATGAACAATTTTTGAGGCAGAGCTCCGGTGGGTTTGATGAGGAGACGAGAAGCAATCATATGGCAGAAATTTCCAAAGACATTATTGTTAAGCTCCGGGAAATGACATTCTTCCCCGTGGACAGACACGTTCAACATTATTTCACGTGGACAACCTTGATAAATTAGGAAGAGCAGGCTTTGGAGAACCCGCAGTCATAATATATCGGCAATGATCCACCTCTTTAAGGAATGTCTTGGCTTATTTAAGAACCTCAATCAGTCACTGAGTAGACAGCATAATTCTTCTACGGTGATACTTGCAAAGGATTCCCCGTGGCCACATGTTCCGCTGTCTACAAGACACATGCTGATTGTGTCTAAGCCCATGGCCTACAAGAAACAAAGTGTATGTTCAGCATTGCGCATGCAGACTCGAGCCCTATACACTCTTCATTATTAGGAGGGGTATTTGCTGGTGACTCCACATCACAAACTCTGCTGCAACTTTGTTTATAACATTTGTTGCAAAAACTTGCAAAATGTTTCCTGATTTTTATTCATATAATTTTTCATGCATCCAGAGCAGCAATCGAAATTCTGCTGTTTTTGCTTTCAGAGTTTGCAATGCATTGTAAAAGCTGCAGAGACAGATGCACAGTTGCAGTTGAGCTGTTTACTTGCATTTGGAAGTGCAGCCAAATCTTAGATACTTTACATCCAGCAGAATTTTGAATGCAGCTCTTGATGGAATTAGAGTCTAAGATGTGATGTAATCCCATTACCTGCTCTCAGTGCAGGTCCTGTCTTCAAGAGCAGTAAAGCAGCTGTGGTTACAGAAAGTCTTCTCTTCAATGATTCCTCTCTGGTTATCTGATCTATTTTATAACTCAGCCGGGAGGACTCTGTGGTGAGAGGAGGTGGCACTGGTAAGGGTTGTGGTGAGCAGTCGGGGAGGGTCCAGTCTGCATGTGAAGGATCTTTGGATGTTCAGGACATGCAACTCCATGTAATCACTGGTCCTGTATACTTAAATTGGTTTGCTCACCATGCAGTTTCACAGTCACAGCCAGCTTTACATCCCCTCTGGTCTTGTCAGGCTGTAGGGGGTTCTATAGCAGTGGTTAGCATATTTAGGTTCTCTGTAACTAGCTGAGACATGACAAAGACATAAGTGCAGGGGATGTGATCTTTAGTCAACAAAAGCTACAGAACTCTGAGGAGTGAAAATAATTGCTTATCTGTAAACAAAAGCTAATCTTGTTAGAGATAAAGAGTCTGCTCTGGAGTGAGCTCTGACCTTGGTGACATGCTCTCTGTTTAATCAGATATCAGAGATATGGACATAGCCAAAGAAATCTGTGTGCACTCTAAGCACGTAAAATCTCTCCTATCTCCTTATCAAAAGATAATCAAAAGACTAATGTACTTGGAAAAAGTCTTCAATTACTGTTCCCTAAATGTTAAAAGCTGATCTTTGTAGCGAGAAAACCCCTTTAACATCATCTCCAGACACATGATCATAGCTCCTGTATACATACATATAATGCGTGTTACACAATACTGACAGCCAATCATCATCATCATCATCTGCAGACATGTCATCACTGGTTCTGTACACAAACATATACCAGCGCCAGTACAATGCTACATAATACTTACAGCCACCACCACCATCATCATCATCATCATCTCTGGACATGTGATCACCAATCCTGTATAGATTTAAAAGCACCAACATAGTGCTACACAATACTGACAGCCATCATCATCATCATCATCATCATCATTATCTCCAGACTTGTGATCATAGGTCCTGTACACATATGTTGGCTGTCATTACTGTGTAGCACTGTGTTAATGCTGTTATATACATATTAACACAGTGCTACACAGTACTGACAGCCATCATATGTGTACAGGACCTATGATCACATGTCTGGAGATAATGATGATGATGCTGTCATATAGTACTGACAGTCATCACCATCTCTAGACATGTGATCACAGGTCTGTACACATATGCATATAATCAGCAAGGTGCAAAGCACTTTCATTTATCAATATCCACTTTTAAGGAACAGGAACGGTGACTGAAGGATCATATTGATAGGTGATTAAACATTACAAGGGTGCAGTACAATAAACGGCATCGCACATTTTACAGTATGTCATAAACCATAAATGACCTTCTTCACCATTCACTTCATTGCGGCTTGCAGTTAGCACACTTAGCACACTCCACTTACAGATCAGGACTCTGTACAGACCGATGCGGTTTGGAACCTTCTTGGCGCTACAGTTAAAGGGCTCTCTTTGCAGTTAGATGTGGTTTGGTACCCCCTCCCCCTTACAGTTAAAGGACTCTCTTTGCAAGTAGATGTTCGGTACTTTCTTAGTGCACCCTCCTTACAGTTCAGAGGATCTTTGCAATAGATGTGTTGGGTTACTTTCTTAGCACAGCCCCCCTTACGTTAAAGCTCTTTTGTATTAGATGGGGGTTTGATACCCCTCCCCCTTTAATTTTAAAGGACTCCTTTGCGGGTGATGTTCGGTACTTTTTTAGTGCACCCTCCTTACAGTTAATGATCTCTCTCTGGGGAGTTTTGGGTTCTCACCTTTTTTGCACAGCCCCTTTCAGTTCAAGCACTTTCTATGGGGGTAGAAAGTGGTTTGCACCTTCTTTAGCACAGCCCCCTTATAGTTCAATGACTCTCTCTGCGGTAGATTTGGTTCGCCCTTCTTTGCACAGCCCCTTTTGTTCAATGACTCTCTATGCAGGTAAGTGGTTTTGCACCTTTTTAGCAAGCCCTTACAGTTCAATGACCTCTATGCAGGTACATTGGGTTTTACCTTCATAGCCAGCCCCCTTATAGTTCAATACTCTCTATGCATGTTGTGGTTCGCACCTTCTTTCACAGCCCCCTTTCAGTTCCTCTATGCAGGTAGATGTGGTTCACTACTTTCTTAGCACAGGCCCTTACAGTTCAAGCACTTTCTATGCAGGTAGATATGGTTCGGTACCTTCTTAGCACAGCCCCTTACAGTTCAAGCACTTTCTATGCAGGGAGATATGGTTCGGTACCTTCTTAGCACAGCCCCTTACAGTTCAAGCACTTACTATGCAGGTAGATGTGGTTCTGCACCTTCTTAGCACAGCCCCCTATAGTTCAATGACGCTCTATGCAGGTACATGTGGTTCGGGACCTTGAGAGCTCAGCCGGCTTATAGTTCTATGACTCTCTATGCTGGTATTTGTGGTTCGGCACCTTCTTAGCACAGCCCCCTTATAGTTCACTGCCTCTCTCGTCTGGTAGATGTGGTTCGGCACCTTCTTAGCACAGCCCCTTACAGTTCAATGACTCTCTCTGCTGGTAGATGTGGTTCTGCACCTTCTTAGCACAGCCCCTTACAGTTCAATGACTCTCTCTGCAGGTAGTTGTGGTTCTGCACCTTCTTAGCACAGCCCCCTTACAGTTCAAGCACTTTCTATGCAGGTAGATGTGGTTCGGTACCTTCTTAGCACAGCCCCTTACAGTTCAATGACTCTCTTTGCAGGTAGTTGTGGTTGCACTCTACCGCCCATCAATGCGCTAGTCTACCTTCTTAGCACAGCCCCTTACAGTTCAAGCACTTCTCTTTGCAGGTAGTTGTGGTTCTGCACCTTCTTAGCACAGCCCCTTACAGTTCAAGCACTTTCTATGTAGGTAGATGTGGTTCTGCACCTTCTTAGCACAGCCCCCTTATAGTTCAATGACTCTCTCTGCTGGTAGATGTGGTTCTGCACCTTCTTAGCACAGTTTCCTATAAATGTTTGCTACTAGATCAATGACATCATCTAACCCCTCTGCAATGATCACTCATTAGCACAGGTCTGTCCACTTTGATTCCCGCTCTCCCAGTTTCCTCCGGACCTGTTACTTTGATGGCGCAGCTGACATTGTCTGGGCCGCCAGTGTAATAAGAGGGTGGCAGCGGGCGGAGGAGAGGAGCGGCTGCTTACTGATGTCAGAGCTCCATGACAGCACTTCATAAATCTGACAGTGCCTGTGCAATGATAATTTCGACCCTGGACTTTACTAGGTTTGATAAATTACTCTGCATTTGTCTGACAACCAATTTGTGTGTAGACCTGTGTATGTGCGCGCCGCATCCAGGGCCTCTGCTGCCGAGCTAACAGGTCATCTAACTCCTGCTCTCCTATTAATATCACAGCTTGCACATCCACTGTTTGTAAATTAAACCGCCATCACTCTCCAGGACGTCAGGCCGCACTATTTATAGGAGGACCAGGAATTCAATTGATGTAAATTTTACAGATAATTCCGGAGGGGCGAGCGGCGCGGCGGCGGCAGCGAGGAATATCTTCTCACTGGCAGATGATGCTTTACACTTCCATACAGTGTCAATGATGATGGATCATGCATCAGGGCGGCCGATCCATACTGCAGCCGGTTTACAGCCTTGTCCCGATAGTATAAAACATCAGTCTAATCGCCTCCAAGGTGACATGATTACAATCACATAACTGAGCCTGTCTGCACAATGCACTCCTGCTAGTTGTCCTGCTAGCATGCAAATAAATTCCACGTTCCCCTACTGCATTCCCCATTAGAAGTGCACCTGATGTAAGGGGTTGTTTTTTTACCAAATGATAGTGAATAGTGTTGCGTTCTGGACTTGGATCAAAGTCTAATTCAACCTTGATTTCAATGATTTAATTTGGGATGGTCGGAAACAAATTTTGGCAAAAATCTACAGAACTATGAACCCTAAGCCTATGGAACATCTGGGGAGCCCTAGAATTAGCATTAGGTTAAGTCCAGCCCTAACCCTAACCTTAGAGAACATCTAGATAACACTTGAGGGACTTTAGTGTTATGGTTAGATTAAAGGGCATTTATCGCTTCATCAGTTCGGCTGTTTTCTTGTAGATTGTTTCTCAGATCTTCAAATTCAGAGGCGTTTCTTCCCCTCCCAGCTGGGTGTTTCTTCACTGAAGGGGATGACATCATCCCCCCTTCACTGTTCGTGCTCGCTCCCGAGTCAGTGTGTTTGAGATCAGTGGGAGGGGATAGCACATCCCCCCTCTCTGTCTACATGTCACTGTGTTGTTCCTCTCCCTATGCAGTCTTATTTTGTAAGAGCTGTTTGTTTACATACCACAGGCCTGCATTCAGTCTAGACAGTCTTCTATGAACTCAGAGCACTGATCTCTTCTCCTCTCACAGCTGGAGGTTTGTTACAGTTGAATCCAGTCTTCTATGAACTCATCCAGAGCAGCACAGATCTGTCTCCTTTCTATGTTTACACGCAGCAGCATTAGACACCAAGGCACAATTCTGCTGTTTTCTGATTGTAGAAGCAGCTGCAGGGTTACTGTGGAGCTGCTGGCTGTGCAGAGTGAAATGTTGCCAGCCCCTTATTCTGAGTGAAAGAGGCAGGAATGCTTGCTCCCCTGAATACGACCGGAGGCCAGACAGAATGTAAATTAGTAGAGTCGTCAGCCAATTAAATGAAAGGAGGAGAAATCCGACCAGCACTGGGGAACAGTGTTTACAGAAAGCGAAGGTAAGGAAGACTGTGAAAACAAGACAGCTTCGCTAATGACATCCAATTGCAAAGTTGCTTGTTTTCACTGTCCCCTTATTCTGAAGACCATTTAATGTAATGAACCCCAGTGTTCTCTGATGTTAGGTTTTTTTTTTGTTTTGTTTTTTTTTTACCATAAATCAGGAGAACAGGATATGATAGTGAATAGTTTTGTGCTCTGGACTTGGATCAGAGTCTAATTCAACCTTGGTTTTAATTATTTCATTTGGGATAAAATTTTGGCAAAAATCTACAACAAAACTATGAACCCTAACCCTAGGGAACATCTGGACAACACTCGGGGAACCCTAGAATAAGCATTAAGTTAAGTCCAGCCTTAACCCTAACCTTAGAGAACATCTGGGTAACACTTGAGGAACTTTAGTGTTATGGTTAGATTAAACCT
Source organism: Phyllomedusa bahiana (assembly GCA_025379985.1). Classification (NCBI taxonomy): domain Eukaryota; kingdom Metazoa; phylum Chordata; class Amphibia; order Anura; family Hylidae; genus Phyllomedusa; species Phyllomedusa bahiana. Next base: position 46,518 of record JAODAL010000751.1, read on the forward strand.
AACCCTAGCCTAACTCCAACCATAACTCTAGGTAACATCTAAGCAACACCTGGAGAACCCTAGTGTCAGGGGTAGATTATGTCCAACTCTAACCCCAACCATAACCTTAACCCTAGGATTAGGGTTTAGGTAGGAGGTAGGGTTAGAATTAGAATGAAGGTCAGAATAACACTAATATTAACCCTGACGTGTCCCAGATTCCCCCCCCCCTCCCCCCCGATATTTCTCCCAGATGTTCCTCTGTCAGGTGTGCTCCAGAATCTCCTTCCCCAGATATTTCTCCCAGATGTTCCTCTGTCAGGTGTGCTCCAGAATCTCCTTCCCCAGATATTTCTCCCAGATGTTCCTCTGTCAGGTGTGCCCCTGAATCTCCTTTGCCAGAAATTTCTCCCTCAGATGTGCCCCAGATGTTTCCATGATATTCCCATGATGTTCTCCAGATGTCCCACAGACACTGGTGGAACATAGACTTTGTGGTAGATTATAGACTGTGATAGAACATAAGCTCTGGTGCAACACAGTCTGTGATAGAGTGTAGACTCTGTGGTAGAACATAGGCACTGTTAGAATATAGCCTCTCTGATAGAACATAGGTGCTGTGGAAGAACATAGGTAGTGATGGAATATAGCCTCTCTGATAGAACATAGTCTCTTGGCTTCAACTAGCACAGTTGTTCTGTTTCTACCTGATGAGGGGCACTATGGGGTCGGGGCTCTTGTTTCACTTGTTGCATGGGATTTTCCTGGACATATTGCTTCGGTGTCCTAGCTAATTGGTTTGTGCTCTGCTGTTTGAATTTTGCTAGTTGTATTTTTGGCACTGGAACTTGGCTTTTCTTTCTGGTAACTCTCCTGCTTGCTCCTTTGGTACTGCGTATTCTCCTGGTGTTACCTCGGCCTGCCTGACCCTTCTCTATTTGTTTTCAGTTTATCGTCTGTTTTTGTCTTTCGTCTGTTTTACTTGGAACAGCTCAAGAAGAGGTTCAAGTATGGAGTCACCCTTTTTTCGGGGGTGCTCTGCTTAGGCAGGGCAAGCCAGGGCGAGACTAGAGTGTTCCTCACACTCTCTGGTAGAACATAGGCTCTGTGGTAGAACATAGGCTCTGATGGAACATAGCCACTATGCTAGAACATAAGCTTTGGTAAAACATAACCTCTATGATAGAACATAGGCTCTAATGGAACATAAGCTTTTTGTTAGATTATAGACTGTGGTAGAACATAGACTCCGTGGTAGAACATAGGCTCTGATAGAATGTAGCCTCTGTCGTAGAACATACACGCTGGTGGAACATAGACTTTGTGGTAGATTATAGACTGTGGTAGAACATAAGCTCTGGTGCAACACAGTCTGTGATAGAGCATATATTCTGTGGTAGAACATAGGCACTGATAGAACATAGCCTCTCTGGTAGAACATAGACTCTGATAGAACATAGCCTCTCTGGTAGAACATAGGCACTGATAGAACATAGCCTCTCTGGTAGAACATAGGCACTGATAGAACATAGCCTCTCTGGTAGAACATAGACTCTGATAGAACATAGCCTCTCTGGTGGAACATAGGCTCTGTGGTAGAACACAGCCTCTCTGGTAGAACCTAGGCTCTGATAGAACATAGCCTCTCTGGTGGAACATAGGCACTGATAGAACATAGCCTCTCTGGTAGAACATAGGCACTGATAGAACATAGCCTCTCTGATAGAACATAGCCTCACCGGTAGAACATAGACTCTGATAGAACACAGCCTCTCTGGTAGAACCTAGGCTCTGATAGAACATAGCCTCTCTGGTGGAACATAGGCACTGATAGAACATAGCCTCTCTGGTAGAACATAGACTCTGATAGAACACAGCCTCTCTGGTAGAACATAGGCTCTGATAGAACATAGCCTCTCTGGTGGAACATAGGCACTGATAGAACATAGCCTCTCTGATAGAACATAGGCTAAAAAAACTGTGATAGAACATAGCCTGTCTGTGATAGAACATAGACTCTGTGTAGAACATAGCCTCTTAGGTAGAACATAGGCATCTGATAGAACATAGCCTCTCTGAGTAGAACATAGCGGTAGAGCTCTTAGGTAGAACATAACGCCCTCTCTGGTGGAACATAGGCACTGATAGAACATAGCCTCTCTGGTGGAACATAGGCTCTGTGGTAGAACATAGGCTCTTAGGTAGAACATAGGCTCTGATAGAATGCAGCCTCTCTGATAGAACATAGGCTCTGATAGAATGCAGCCTCTCTGATAGAACATAGGCTCTGATAGAACATAGACTCTGTGGTAGAACATAGGGTATGATAGAACATAGGCTCTGATAGAACATAGACTATGTGTTAGAACATAGGCTCTTAGGTAGAACATAGGCTCTGATAGAACATAGCCTCTGATAGAACATAGGACTCTGTGGTAGAAACATAGGCACTGATAGTAAACATAGGCTCTGATAGAACGCAGCCTCTCTGTGAATAGTAAACATAGACTCTGATAGAACATAGGCTCTTGATAGAACATAGGCTCTGATAGAACATAGCTCCTGATAGAACATAGGCACTGATAGAACATAGACCTGTCATGGTTTAGTAACATAGGCTCTGATAGAACATAGCCTCTCTGGTAGAACATAGGCTCTGATAGAACATAGACTCTGATAGAACATAGCCTCTCTGATAGAACATCCACTCTGATAGACCATAGACTCTCTGTTAGAACATAGGCTCTGATAGAACATAGCCTCTCTGGTAGAACATAGTCTCTGATAGAACATAGCCTCTCTGATAGAACATAGACTCTGATAGAACATAGCCTCTCTGATAGAACATAGACTCTGATAGAACAGAGCCTCTCTGATAGAACATAGGCTCTGATAGAACACAGACTCTCTGATAGAACATAGGCTCTGATAGAACATAGGCTCTGATAGAACATAGCCTCTCTGATGATAGCTATAGCATTCCTGATAGAAACATAGCTCTTGATAGAACATAGGCTCTGATAGAACATAGACTCTGTGGTAGAACATAGGCTCTTAGGTAGAACATAGGCTCTTAGGTAGAACATAGGCTCTGATAGAACATAGCCTCTCTGATAGAACATAGGCTCTGATAGAACATAGACTCTGTGGTAGAACATAGGCTCTTAGGTAGAACATAGGCTCTGATAGAACATAGCCTCTCTGATAGAACATAGCCGCTCTGATAGAACATAGGCTCTGTAGTAGAACATAGGCTCTGATAGAACATAGCCTCTCTGATAGAACATAGGCTCTGATAGAACATAGCCGCTCTGATAGAACATAGACTCTGATAGAACATAGCCTCTCTGATAGAACATAGGCTCTGATAGAACATAGGCTCTGATAGAACATAGCCTCTCTGATAGAACATAGCCTCTCTGATAGAACATAGACTCTGTGGTAGAACATAGACTCTGATAGAACATAGCCTCTCTGGTAGACTATAGGCTCTGATAGAACATAGCCTCTCTGGTAGAACATAGGCTCTGATAGAACATAGGCTCTGATAGAACATAGCCGCTCTGATAGAACATAGGCTCTGATAGAACATAGCCTCTCTGATAGAACATAGGCTCTGATAGAACACAGCCTCTCTGATAGAACATAGGCTCTGATAGAACATAGGCTCTGATAGAACATAGCCTCTCTGATAGAACATAGGCTCTGATAGAACATAGCCTCTCTGGTAGAACATAGCCTCTCTGATAGAACATAGGCTCTGATAGAACATAGCCTCTCTGATAGAACATAGGCTCTGATAGAACATAGCCTCTCTGATAGAACATAGGCTCTGCGGTAGAATATAGGCTTTGATAGAACATAACAGAATGGGCTGAACTGGATGGACGTTTTTTTTATTTTTTTTTCGGCCTTACAAAAACATAACTGTAAATACCCCATAGAGATACTGATAGAACATAGGCAATGATAGATCATAGTCTGATAGAACATATAATCTGATGGAAAATAGGCCCTGGTAAAACATAATCTCTATGATAGAACATAGGCTTTAATGGAACATAGGCTTTGTGGTAGATTATATACTGTGGTAGAACATAGACTCTGGTAGAACATAGGCCCTGTAGTAGAATATAAGCTCTGGTAAAACATAACCTATATGATAGAATATAGGCTCTAATGGAACATAGACTGTGGTAGAACATATAACTTGTGTCCAATTCAATATCCTCCCCATTTGTATCAATCTCCTGATCATATTCAAGGCCAAGAAATGAAAACAATCATTGAAAACTCTACAATGTTTCCTATGGAGATGTCTCCTCCTAACCTGTAGGACTTGTTGAGGGAAAGTCTGAAGCTCGAGGAATCGGAGGCTCGTAGGACGTCTCTAAAAAATCGCTCATTTTAATGGTTTCAATTTGGGTTTACTGAACCTTTAAATCAAAGCCTTAAGTCCAAAGCCTAATGAGCTTAGGGGGAGGCTGGAGAAGATCTCGCCTCTGATCTGACTCTGTTGGTAAAGAGGGTCTAGATTGAAAAAAGTAACGCTGTCACAGACAAATTAAAAGCCTGTAAATCACCCAGACAGCGGCCCCTTAAGGACAATTTTCAGTCTGTCAGCTTCCCACGAGAGTGATGTATGTTCCTACCATAGTGCTGTACGGAACTCTGAGGTGTAATACAGTACAGTCGCCATGGCAACGCCTTATTAAAGGGGGGAGAAGAGAACAATAATCAATGGTAATGTGTATACCTCACCAGATACGCGCTGCAATAATATACACATTACATCTGCATACATATAGGAAAAGGTGGATTCATTACCCTCCGCAATCTGCCGCCACAAGTCTGGCGAGGACGGTCGGACGCCAACAAACGGTTAAAAGCTCATTCCGTACCTCTTTGAATATTTCATCAGGGGTCATGGAGCCGGCGGTGGGTTGTTATGTAACGCTCACTACTACCATATAGGAAAAGAGAAAAAGTAAAAGCGGGGGAGCGGGAGAATTCGATTGGATTGTCCTTTAGTTATTACAGGGTCGTTCTTACACCTATGTCAATCAATACGGAGCAGGAAGACTTTGACCGATCGTTCGTTCGCAGCTTTCATCGGCTCCCGTCCTAATTAATTGCGCAGTTGGCTTATGTTTTAAACTGCAACCAATAAAATCATTTATGAGTTATCAAATGGTTGAATGACCCTATCCCGGGCGGGAGCGAGCAACAAGAGGGGATCAGCGGAGGGAGGAGAGCATCATTGCCTCCTGAAGGACATCCGTGTGACAAGGAGACTGCCAGACATAAACCACTGCAAGATGGCGTTTTAATAGGTAGACGATGTTCCGACCTCCTTAACTCGTTAATTTGTACATGACCTCCTGTCGACCCGAATACACCCTTGGTCCCTCTTTCTGCAGCAACAGCTTCTCCTCCTCCTGGAGGAATCCACCTGTGATGTAACAATGCGCTGCAAAATCTGCAACAATAGCTTCAAATATTTGTTTTGCAGATTTTGATACAAAGTTTTGATTTGCATTAACCTCTTCCCCAGTCGCAGGGATTTCTGTTTATGTCACAAAATCTGCAACAATAGTTTCAAATATTTGTCTTGCACATTTTGATACAAAGTTGTAATTTGCATTAAAGGGGTTTTATCGCTACAAGGATTGTTTTTTATTTTAAAGATCTTGCAAAAACAAGTCACTTTGCAATATGTGTCCATTAACACTGTCCTACCCATTCTGAGATATTCCCTCTTGTATGGGTTGCATCAGCTCCTCAGGTCGCCATAGCTACAGACCTGTTTGATCTATCCTGATAGGCTGTCAGCAATGGTCGCTATAACTACAGACCTGTTTGATCTATCCTTATAGGCTGTCAGCACTGGTCGCTATAACTACAGACCTGTTCTATCTCTCCTGATAGGCTGCCAGCACTGGTTGCTATAGCTACAGACCTGTTCAAGCTCTCCTGATAGAATCCCAGCACTGGTTGCTATAGCTACAGACCTGTTTGATCTATCCTGATAGGCTGCCAGCACTGGTCACTATAGCTACAGACCTGTTCTATCTCTCCTGATAGGCTCCCAGCACTGGCCACTATAGCTACAGACCTGTTCAAGCTCTCCTGATAGGCTGCCAGCACTGGTTGCTATAGCTACAGACCTGTTCTCTCTCTCCTGATAGGCTGCCAGCACTGGTTGCTATAGCTACAGACCTGGCTTCTACTGCAGCCGAGTGGAAGACAGTAACACATCCCTGAATTCAAAATGAAATCAAGAAAACTGGTTTGAGGTAAGATGAATCAATGTAGTGAGACAACCCCTTTAACCCCTTCACAGAGATTTCTGTTTACGTCACAAAATCTGCAACAATAGTTTCAAATACTTATTTTGCAGATTTTGATACAAAGTTTCCATTTGCATCAACTTCTTCAGGGTGCTTTCACACAGCGCAGTTTTGGCGCAGTTTTAATTGTGCTCAAATTAAACTGCCGTTATTCCCAGCAAGCTTCTTTCAGTCGTCTAAATTGTTTAGAAAGGTGTTTCGAGTCCATAATAAATTACTGTGTGTTTAAGTCTCATGGATTAAACACACTCATTGATTCATCACTTTCCAAAAAGTTTAGATAAGTGAAAGAAGCTGCTGGTAATAAAGGCAGTTTAATTGAAGAGCAGTTAAAACTGCACCAAAACTGCGCTGTGTGAAAGCTCCCTGAGGGATTTCTGTTTACATTTGTAAATCTGCAACAATAATTTCCCATATTAGTGCTGCAGATTTTGATACAAAGTTTCAGGGCATTAACCCCCTTCTTTCTGCAGGGATTTCTCTTTACTTTTTTTTAACTGTTCAATTATTTTTCCTCCCCGTCTTCCAAGAGCCGAAATCTCTTATGTTTCCGTCTACATAGCCAGAAGAGGGCTTGATTCATTTTAAGACAATAAAAATACCCATTTGGTCTATCTTTCCGCAGCAACAGCTCACCTTCCCCAGGGGGACTCCATATGTGATGTCACAATGCGCCACAAAATCTGCAACAATAGCTTCAAATATTTGGTTTGCAGAGTTTGATACAAAGTTTCAATTTGCATTAAGCCGTAATTGCGAGCTGGATTGCTCTCGCAATTCCGGCTTGAATAAGGGGCGGGTGCGGGGGCGGGGCGGGGGCGGGGCCCGCTGGCCCCATAGACTTGCATTATCCATGGCGAGTATTGCGCCTGGATAATGTGCAGATGACTTTCTCCCCGCCCGGCGGATTCGCCGGGCGGGGAGGAGCGACGGAATCCACTGTTCTCTATGAGAACTGTGGATTACCGTAATTACTACGGCTCCAATCCGTGGCGAAATAAGCCGTGTGAACGGCACCTAAACCCTCCACGTCACAGAGATTTCTGTTTATGTCACAAAATCTGCAACAATAATTTCCCATACTAGTGCTGCAGATTTTAATACTAAGTTTATGTGCATTAACTCCTTCCTGCTCTCAGGGCAGGGGCGTAGCTACAGTGGGTGCAGCGGTAGCAGTCACTACCGGGCCCTGCAGCCTGAGGGGGTCCAAAAGCCCTTCTGCCACGTAAGACACCTGTATTGTAAATGGCGCATGGTTACTGTGGGGCCCTATTTCACTTTTTGCACTGAGGCCCAAGATCTTAAAGTTACCCCTTTGTCTTAGGAATTTCTGTTTAGTAACTGTTCATTTTTTTCCTCCCCGCCTTCCAAGAGCCAAAATCCTTTATTTTTTCACCTACGTGGCCAGATGAGGGCTTGATTTATTTTGAGACAACAAAAACACCCTTGGTCCCTCTTTCTGCAGCAACAGCTCCACCTTCCCCTGGAGGAGTCCACCTATGATGTAACAGTGCGCTGCAAAATCTGCAACAATAGCTTCAAATATTTGTTTTGCAGATTTTGATACAAAGTTTCCATTTGCATTAACCCTTTCACGTCACAGAGATTTCTGTCCATGTCACAAAACCTGCAACAATAATTTCCCATATTAGTGCTGCAGATTTTGATACAAAGTTGAAGTGCATTAACCCCTTCCTGCTCTCAGGATGTCTGTTTACTGTTTTTTTTCCTTTCCGCCTCCTAAGAGCCAAAATCTTTTATGTTTCCATCTACATTGCCAGATGAGGGCTTGATTTATTTCGAGACAACAAACATATCCTTAGCCCCTCTTTCTGCAGCAACAGCTCAACCTCCCCAGGGGGGACTCCAAACATGATGTAACAATGCGCCAAAAAACCCATGACAGTAGTTTCAAATATGTTTTTTTCAGATTTTGATTCATAGGGTGACACGTATGAACATTCGCTACATTTTTAACCAGGCGCACTCCAATATTAGGCGCATTATGAGGTGTCCGCGGCGCTTTGTAATGCGCCTGAGATCGGGGGAGTGCGGGAGGCGGGGCGCACTACAACCGTATGAAGCTTCAGTGCAGCAAATCCAGGTGCATTACTGCTGGAACAGGTAGAGCACTTTACAAGGGGTTTACCTGAGACTGAAGTGTCCCTTTGTAACTAGAAAGCGCTAAATCTATGACACGCAGTAGAACAGATTCATAGATTCAGGTGCATTCTACGCTACCATTGTGCATCATCTGGGCGCCAAAAATCATACATGTCGCCCATAGTTTCCATCTCCATTAACCCCTTCCCGCCGCAGGGATTTCTGTTCACGTCACAAGATCTGCAACAATAATTTCCCCTATTAGTGCTGCAGATTTTGGTGCAAAGTTTTCAAATGCATTAACCCCTACCTACTGCAAGGATTTCTGTTCACCTCTGCTCCATTTTTTTCCTCCTAGCCTTCCAAGAGCCAAAACCTTTTATTTTTCCATCTACATAGCCATAAGAGGGCTTGTTTTATTGTGGAACAACATGCATTTTGCAAAGTTATCAATGACTGTTGTCATTGACATGTATTATATAATGTACTGGAAATCCCCCCCCCCCCCCCAAAAAAAAATAAAAAAAATAAAAAATAAATAAATAAATAAATAAATAAAACCCACAACATCTTTGTGGCATTTTGGAGAAGGTTTTGCCTTTATAGCATTCACTGTGTGGCATAAATGACATGTTATCTGTAATCTGCAGGTCAATATGATGACGGTGATAACACATGGAAAAAAAAGATTACAATTATTTCATTTTTTAAATTTGCGTTTCAGAGACATTTTCTGCACCCAATTAGTTTTTTTTTAGATTTTTTATCTGTGTACAAGAAGGAGGGTGTTTATTTTTATGTGGGCTGAAGTCTTGTTTTTATTGGTATTATTTTGGGATACATGCAATTTTTTGAACAATTTTTATTCCAATTTTGGCTTTTTTTTGCGATGTCTACCGTAAACAGTAAATAATGTTATATTTTATTAGATTAGAATTTAATCAATTGTGTTTAAATTTTAAATTTTTATTTGCAAAATGGAAAAAAGGGGGGGAGGTGAACAATTTTGTTTAACTTGTAATTTTAGTCCCCCAGGATATTTGACCAATAGGGGGCACGATTTCTTGTACAATGTTCTGCTAAAGCAATATATTGCAGAAATGGGTACAATAATGGCTCTTCTATGCTTATGGCTCTTCTATGCTTATAGGAATAGTAAGTTGTCAGCCATGTCTAATATGATAACTGGTCTACACCTTGCATTCTTGTCCCAGAAGGGGTGGGATGGAGACCCAGTTTACCATTAAAACTTGGACTGGAGCTATATTTGATCCCGGCTGCTATGGGTCGGTCCCAGCTGTAATTCTAGGTGAGTGAGCCCACACCTTACCCCCTTAGTGAGGCCATGTTGTACATATACAGTAAATGACAGTAAAATATTTATTCATGTAAATGTACATTTCCCCATAGGAACACATGGTTGATTTTTCCACATGTGAATTGAGCCGCAGCCTTACAAGCCATGGTAAGAGCCACAACAGACTACCCAGCTTTCCCAGAAACAGATCAATAGAGGTTCCAATCATTGCCATTGCCTCCTAGTCCAGGCTTCTTAGTTGGGATGTTAGAATCCATAAAACAGCTTTGCTATTCAAGGAACGTGGGCTGACCCTTTGGGAAAATTCCTTTATTATTAGGACTATAATTTTTTTCTTTTCTGTTATATTATTATATAGATCATCTGTATTGTATGGGGAGCGCTGAACCTGGAGCCAGGGGCGTCATAAACAAGGCTGCTGATATCAGTCACAACAGCAGGATCCTGTCTACTCCTGGACATGATGAAGGGCCCAACTCACAGCAGGGCTCACGAGGCTCAGCAGAGTTATAGGGGAACTCTCATCACATTGTTTGGCTTTAAACTTGTAGGTAAAGGTAAATTAAGACTATTAACAAATACATTGCTTTCTGATTTTGCTTTATTTCAGAGTTAGAGCAATTGTTATCTCCTGCTTCTGTACACCCGCTTCCCTAGGTTACCGACCACCTCTCTCTGCTCCAGCAGTGATTGGGATGGTGATGTCATTCCCTTTTGTGTCTGATCGGCAGCACAGGAGTGTTTTTATCTTTCTTAATGACAAACTTTAACCCTTTCGAGCTCTGTAGCCTTGTGCCCTGCTGTTAGACCCCTCTATCTTCAATGTCGCTCTAACAGGCTCAGCTAGAAATGGCAGAACAAAAGTTGGCACCTGAAGCTGTAGAACTGCCCAGAGTCTGAACAGGAAGTGGGAGCCTGAAAATGTATAATCGCCCAGAATCTGAACAGGAAGTGGGAATGTAAAGCTGTAGAACCACCCACAGCCTAAGCAGGAAGTGAGAGCCTGAAGCTGACTGTGAAGAGCAGACACTGGGAAGCAGACTGATGGAAAAACTGATAAGTAGTTAGAGGGCATGGTCCTGTTTAGTAGATCCGGATTGTGTACCATCAGTCTCATTTCTGGTGGGCTGAATGTAGTCCATATTGACAGCGCTGTTATTTTCATCATTGAATAAGACTTCAATTATCCATCCTTTAGGCTGGAATGGCTGATACAAGGGAACTGTTCTCCTGCACAGCAAACAGGGAGTAAGTAGATAATTTGACTGCCCTTTTAATATAAGCATTATAATAATGACAGCAGAAGAGAGCACAGTCCTGGCCTCCTGTGGGGTGAACAGGAACCGGTGTTACATTTTGTTCAGTCAAATTGAACCTGCCAGGAGGTTTATGCTGGATATGATAGAGGAAGAGAAACTGAGCTCTGATTGTGGGCCCCGAGAGTGAACTACACTAGAGGGCCCCAATGATCAAATCCACTGGTGGGCCCTAAGAATCAGCTCCACTAATGTGCCCCAAGAACCAACTCAACTGGTGGGCCCCAATGATAAATGCCACTAATGGGCCCCAAGAATCAACTCCACTGGTGGCTGCAAGAAATAACTCCATTGGTGGGCCCCAAGATTAAACTCCACTGGGGAGACCCTAAAGGCATGTTCACACGGCTTAAAATGGGCAGTATTTCGGTCCGTTATTACGTGCCGAAGTGCGCCAATTACGGACCGAAATACGGCCCAATCATTATGGTAATCCACAGTTCTCATAGAGAACTATGGATTACGTCTCCTCTCCCCGCGGAGATAATTGACATGTGAATTACTAGCGGTGTATACGCGCCGCTGGCAATTCAAGTCTATGGGCCGGGCGAGGTGCCGGCCCCCCGCTCAGTCCCCCGCTCCCGCCCCGCCCCCGGTCACACGGCGTAATTGCGGGGCGTAATTACGCCCTGCAAATACACCGTGTGAACATAGCCTAAGAATCAAATCCACTGGTATCCTCAAGGATCAACTCCATTGGTGGCCCCAAGAATCAACTCCACTGGTGGCTCCAAGAATCAACTCCACTGGTGGCCCCAAGAATCAACTCCACTGGTGGCTCCAAGATTCAACTCCACTGGTGGGCCCCAATTATCAATGCCACTAATGGGCCCCCAGAATCAACTCCAGTGGTGACCTCAAGAATCACCTCCACTGGGGGGCCTCAAGAATAAACTCCATTGGTGGCCCCAAGAATCATCTCCATTGGTGGGTACCAGTAGTCAAATCCACTGGTGGGTCCCAAAGACCAACATCACTGGTGGGCCCCAGGCACTCTAGTCCGCACTAGGAACAAGCCATTCTATATCAAAGTTTTAAAAAAATCTGTTTAACAGCCTTGGCACAGGACAGGAAGTGTTGTCATGAAGCACTGAAGCAGATATCTGCAACCAGCAGGTGTTTTGCTACAGATGGGATATTAGGGTTCTCTGATACACTATGTAGTACATAATAGAACTATATAACATGATTTAACACGGTGCTGGAGAGGTGCACCGCAGAGCGCACAACTTCCTGCAAGACCCAAGGTGTGTTTTTGCATCAATTATTTAATTAAACTCAGGTCACTACAACAAAACAAGTGGGCCCAGGATACGCACCTTATCATTTCCTCATTAATTGTCGCTGCTATCTCGTCTCTGATTACAGCATCACCGTTACATGCGGATAATGAAGACTTCTCACCGTCCTCATTCTTCCCTATGGTGAGAAAATCAGGAGCTCCGCTTGTGGCCCCCACATACACGTGTCTATCAGAGAATTGCTCAAAAAGCAAATCCCCAGCTACATATATTATCCTTCACTCTGGGGAGTGGGTGATAATAAGTCTAAAGGGCTTAGGCACCTTTGCACTAAATTATTGTTCACTTGCTTCCCAAATGCAAGATTAATAAAGTTTCTAAACAGTTTTCATTAAACATGTCCTATAATTTTGCTGCTGTGGAGTTTGTGCAAGTCCTTCACCTGCTGGTGATGCTGCTGACTCTCACACAAATCTGTCACCAATCTCTGATCTCAATCTTCCTTCTATCAGCGTTAGAGTTAGCAGAGGAAAGAGGGAAGATTTTCAGGACAGATGAGAGCACTAAGTGTATCCAAGGAGGGCAGCTCTCTTTCTCTCAGCTCTCTCAATTTTAGAAGCAGAATTGCTCAGGTTGTGTATAAGTGTAAAGAGAAAGCAGAGCACCTACTGCAAATGCTAACCACACAGGGCTGACATTCAACATGTATTACTGGGAAGACACCACCACAAGAAAAAAACTAAGAACAGCTGTAAAATGAAGATCAGAAAGAGTAGTTCGGAAACGCGTAAGCAACAGCTGCGTTTTCCTAAACTGTGAGGATATCATTGGACTATATTTTCCTTTTGTGGTTTTGGTGGTTTGTATTTCTCAACAAAATATGGATTTTACCTTAAAGGGATGATCTCACTACAGGGGTTGCTGCTTTTTATGTTAAAGATCTTGCAAACACAAGTCACTTTGCAATATGTTTCCATTAACAGTGTCCTCCCTGATAGGCTTTCAGCACTCATTGCTATAGCTACAGACCTGTTCAATCTCTCCTGATAGGCTGTCAGCACTGGTCGCTATAGCTACAGACCTGTTCAATCTCTCCTGATAGGCTGCCAGCACTGGTTGCTATAGCTACAGATCTGGCTTCTACTGTAGCCTAATCAATGTAGTGAGAAAACCCCTTTAACCACTTAAAGGGGTTTCGCCACGAAGTGAGTTGCTTTCCTCTTATCAGGCTCAGAAGAAAATATAAACAAATCATGAACACTGTAGAGAGGAGAGGGAGGGGGCTGAGCAGCGACGAGCACAGAGAGAGAAATAAGGGAGCATCTGCAATGTTCACTCAAATAATAACATTACAACCAGTGGATTGTCTATACAGCCTAAAGCCTCATACACTGCACTTTCTCCACAGTATGAAGAAGCAAAATAGATACAGCAACTGAAGGATGAAAAGCCGGCTACAATTTCAAGGCTTTATTTAGATATGGCAGATGCCAATAAAATTCAAAGTAGCATCCCCCAGAAAAACAGGATGAGAGAAACTAGTTGCGATGTTTTCTGCTTTACTTTCTCCACAGTCCCTTGGAAACTCATTCATGTTCCCTATCATCAGATAAGAAGTGCAGACAATGCAAGCGCGGCCAGATCAGCTCCTGTCAGCTCCTGGTCGTGTCTAATGTAAACTTTTAAGTAACTAAGGGCATATTAGTCAGGCTGTAGCTCTCAGAGGCTTCACTTTTTGTAATCACATATATTTCGAAAAGTGATTAAATACCCCTTTTGGAGGATCCCACGTCAACATTACATCGTGGCAAAACCCCTTTAAGATCCAAGTTTTTTTTTTTTTAATCACGTTCATTTTTTCCTCCATGTCTTCATAGAGCCATAACTTTTTATATTTTTCCATCTACATAAACATATAAGGGCTTGTTTTTTTTTTTAGCAAGACAAAATGTACTTTGCAATGGTTCCATTGAACATATCATATAATGTGCTGGGAAATCTCAAAAATGTTTAAGTGAGGTGGAATGTGAAAAAAAAAACTTACTCGTAATTTTTGACGTTTTTTTTTTAATGTAACTTAACTCTGCGGTATAAATGACATGTTATCTGTATTCTGCAGATTGGTACGATTCCTGTGATACCAGACATGTAGGGTTTTCTTTATGTTTTACTACTTTTTAAAATTTGTCTTCAGCGCCATTTTCTGCGACCAATAACTTTTTTGTGGTTTTTATTGTTACCATTTGGGATAGATGTCACTTTTTGATCACTTTTTATTCCAATTTGTTTGGGACACAAAATCCATCAGAAAATTGGCGCAGCCCTGTTCATACATGTCGCCCTTACTAGACTACTAAGTGGCGCGATTGCTTGTGCATCACTTTGAGTTATGTATCTAATGCAGCAGGGTGTACAAAGATAGCATTCCTTGCCTTCCTGCCGGAAGTAATAGGAGCAGTAAGATGGCAGCCATGAAAGCCTTAATTCGGCTTCGGGCTGCCATAGCAACCACTCAGCAACCCCGCGATCTTGTCGTAGGAAGTGGAGGAACGGTGCACAGTTGTGGCGTCTAAATGGTTAAACAGCAGAGATCAGAACTGGCACCAATCTCTGCTGATATTGCCGGGTGTCAGCAGGGCTAGGACAAGGTATTCTGGTGCCCTTGGCAAATAAGGCACAAAGCGCCCACCAAATGGAAAATTCAGCCCACTCCTTGACTTTTTATGCCGCCTTTTCTGCCTGAGATGAATGGGTGCCCTGGGCGGTCGCCTACTTTCGCTTACCTATCATCCCGGCCGTGAGTATCAGATGTACCTAACAGCCGCCACCCGCTATGTAGGGCATGGGTTCAGTGTGTGAGCTCTCTCCGCACTTCCTTACAAGTGTTGTCTCACTACAGGGATTGCTGCTTTTTATATTACAGATCTTGCAAAAACAAGTCACTTTGCATTTTGTGTCCATTAACAGTGTCCAATCTATTCCTAGATATTCCCTTTTGTATGGGCTGCATCAGCTCCTCAGGTCGCTATAGCTACAGACCTGTTCAATCTCTCATGATAGGCTGCCAGCACTGGTTGCTATAGCTACAGATAAGTTTGATCCCTCCTGATAGGCTGCCAGTACTGGTTGCTATAGCTACAGACCTGTTCAATCTCTCCTGATAGGCTGCAAGCACTGGTCGCTATAGCTACAGACCTGTTTGATCCCTCCTGTTAGGCTTCAGCACTTGTTTGCTATAGCTGCAGACCTGTCTGATCTCTCCTGATAGGCTGCCAGCACTGGTTGCTATAGCTACAGACCTGTTTCAATCCCTCCTGATAGGCTGCCAGCACTGGTCTCTATAGCTACAGACCTGTTAGATCCCTCCTGATAGGCTGCCAGCACTGGTCGCTATAGCTACAGACCTGTTTGATCCCTCCTGTTAGGCTGCCAGCACTTGTTGCTATAGCTACAGACCTGTCTGATCTCTCCTGATAGGCTGCCAGCACTGGTTGCTATAGCTACAGACCTGTTCAATCTCTCCTGATAGGCTCCCAGCACTGGTCGCTATAGCTACAGACCTGTTTGATCCCTCCTGATAGGCTGCCAGCACTGGTTGCTATAGCTACAGACCTGGCTTCTACTGCAGCCTAGTGAAAGCCAGTAAACACTCCCCTGAATTCAAAGTGAAACCAGGAAACAAGACTGAGGTGAGATGAATCGATGGAGTGAGACAACATCGCCATGATGTCCTAAAACGTCATGGTGCACTAAGGGGTTAATGGATCAGTAAGGGCTTTATTTTATACACCTGCCGTGTGCTGGATTTCTTCCATTGTTTGACTCACGACTTCATTTCCGTGCAGTTGGAATTTCCATATGGATTCAATTTCAAGGATAAATGAGCTGACTTTTTCTATTTTTATTGTTTGTACAAAATTTAACATCCCAGGTAAATAGCCAAACCATATGTTACCATGAAAAGTTTGAGTTTAGAATAAAAGTACAAATACAACTAAACGAATAACAAACTAGACACAAATTACCCCAAATAAAAGTTTTCACATCAATGTAGCAGATACGTCAGGATACAGACCCAGTGGATGCAAAGTAACGACCCTGACACGGGTTTCGCCGCTGACTTCCTCATTTGTGCATATTTTGTTACTCCCTTAGGGGTTTGTGTACTTTTATGACACACTCACATTTTGCTGTTATTAATTGCTTATAATAAAGTTTGTTTTATATTCTTTGAAACTTTACAATAGTAAAATCATAGGAAATTTTTTATGAAGATTATTTACAAACGTTCTTAATTTTGCATTTAGGAAGTAGAAGAATTCAGTACAAAGGTGTCCATTTCCTTTAAGCTTATTATCATACACTCTCCAGTGTGACAGATAGGACTGTAGCTACAGTAGTAGGGATTTGCTTTTTGAGCAATTCTCTGATAGACGTGTAAACTTCATTCCTTCATCTATTTTCAGACCCTAGTATTTATTTTGCAGTTTTTTTGCAGTAGGTGCTCTGTTTTCTCTTTACACTTATACACAGCCTGAATGATTCTGATCTTAAAGAGGTTTCTCCACAATAGAAAATAATGGCATATCGCTAGGATAGGGAACGGGTCCGTGAAAGTCACACTGGAGAGCCTGCCGCGCTTATGCACAGCTCTCCATTCTGTTCTAAAGTAGTTCTGAACATAGCCGAATACACCGCTCCCCTGTACTGGGAACTCCCATAGAACAGAATGGAGAACACAGCGCTCCCCTGTACTGTGAACTCCCATAGAACAGAATGGAGAACACAGCAATTCCTTGTTCTGGGAACGCCCATAGAACAGAATGGAGAACACAGCGCTCCCCTGTACTGGGAACTCCCATAGAGGAGAATGGAGAGAACACAGCGCTCCCCTGTACTGGGAACTCCCATAGAACAGAATGGAGAACACAGCAATTCCTTGTTCTGGGAACGCCCATAGAACAGAATGGAGAACACAGTGCTTCCCTGTACTGGGAACTCCTGCACAACAGAATGGAGAACACAACGCTCCCTTATACTGGGAATTCCCGTAGAACAGAATGGAAAGTCGTGTACATGCAAGGCCAACTTTACATTGTGAGTCAACACTTTCAGGTGCCCGTTACTCAAGGTAGGTGTGGGTCCCAGATTGGAGAACACACCGCTCCCCTGTACTCGGATCACCCATAGAACAGAATGGAGACCACAGCGCTCCCCTGTACTGGGAACTCCTATAGAACAGAATGGAGAGAACACAGTGCTCCCCTGTACTGGGAACTCCCATATAGGAGAATGAAGAACACAGCGTTCCCCCTGTACTGGGAACTTCCATAGAACAGAATGGAGAATACAGCAATCTCTTGTACGGGGAACTTCCATAGAACAGAATGGAGAACACAGAGCTCCCGTGTACTGGGAACTCTCATAGAACAGAATGCAGAACACAACTGTCCCCTGTACAGGGAACTCCAATAGAACAGAATAGAGAACACAGCGCTCCCCTGTACTGGGAACTCCCATAGAACAGAATGGAGAACACAGTGCTCCCCTGTATTAGGAACTCCCATAGAACAGAATGGAGAACACAGCTATCCCTTGTACTGGGAACTCTTATAGTACAGAATGGAGATATTGTGCAAGCTCAGCCAGCTCTCCAGTCCACACTGTCACTTTCAGGGGCCTGTTCCCGAGATAGTTGTGAGTCTTAGAGGTGGGACCCACACATACCCGACAATGATGGCATATCTTTGCATTATGCCATCATTTTCTATTGTGGTAAACCCCTTTAAAATTGAAAGAGCTGAGAGAAAGAGAGCTTCCCTTTTTGGATGCTCTAGAGACTCCGATCTGAACTGAACAACATCTTGTGCTAATGCTGAGAGATGGAAGGTGGAGATCAGAGATCCGGGCCAGTATTCTGACTGATTTGTGTGAGAGGCAACAGCATCACCAGCAGGTGAAGGACTTGCACAAACTCCACAACAGCAAAATTATTGGACATTTTTAATGAAGACATGCATTTGGGAAGAAAATGAACAGTTAGTACCAAGTCCTTGAAGATTATTATCACCCACTCCCCAGTCTGAAGGATACTATGGTAGCTAGTGGGGATTTGGTTTTTAGACATGTGTATATGGGGGCTACATGATGAGCTAATGCAAACTGTACAAAGGGGGCCCACCCCAACTTCTAGTACTGCTGTGCTCCTATATGGCCACCATATAGTGTCCTGCAATCTCTACACCCCTAGTGCTGTGAACCTACTGGGGAATCCAAGTTAGCAGAATTACAGCAACATCATATTCCTACTCATCTGGGTGATTCCTCTGTAACTAGAAGGAGACGACTGCTCCTTGAGAAATATTGTTCTGGTGGTGAATAAGGGAGCCCTTCCATTCCAATTCTAATACAGTTACGGCTCACGGTGGTGTTCTCCATGCCCCGATGCACCTGGGGTCACTTCCATATTATGCACCTTTATAAGAACAAACCTGATGCTTTAATACAGCTGAATTCCTCATCATGTCATTGACCTCTTACCGCATTCTTGAAGGCTCCAATAAAGGGAATCTAGCTGATGACTACATCAGATGAGTCACTTTGCTGCAGCTCATTGATGGTTGCAGCCCAGGGCTATGGTGAGTCAGGGAAATACAGACAGTTGACATAACTCTAATGGCAGGCAAAGGGTTACTCAATCTATGTATATCTTCTGGGTTATTCTTAAATGGGGAAGAAAATTTATGAGAAGGTTTGACTTTTTATAGAGCAGAAAGATTGAGGAGTATAAAAAATAGTTGGACACCTTTTTGAGGTTGTAATCAATCAGATGTAGATGGCCCATAGGGATGCAGGGGAATCCCTCATGGGTCCCTGGGCAAAGTGCAATATGCATGTGCAAAATGTGCAGTCATGTACAGTAGCTGAAGAGTGGGACACAAAAATCAACTCCAGTGGTGGGTCCCAAGAATCATCTCCACTGGCTGACCTCAAAAATCAACTCTCTTGGTGGACTCCAAGAGTCCACTCCATTGGTGGGTCCCAAGAATCCACTTGTGGGCCCTTTGAGTCAACTAAATTGGTGACCCCAAGAATCAACTTCAGTGGTGGACCCAAAAGATCAAATTCACTGGTAGACCCCAAGAATCAACATCATTGGTGGTCCTCAAGGATCAACTCCACTGATGGGCCCCAAGAATTGTCTCCACTGGTGGGCCCCAAGAATCATCTCCACTGGTGGGCCCACCAGTGGAGTTGATTCTTGGGGCCCACCAGTGGAGTTGATTCTTGGGGCCCACCAGTGGAGTTGGTTCTTGGGGTCCACCAGTGCTGTTGATTTCTTGGGCCCACCAGTGGAGTTGATTCTTGGGGCCCACCAGTGGAGTTGATTCTTGGGGCCCATCAGTGCAGTTGATTTCTTGGGCCCACCAGTGGAGTTGATTCTTGGGACAAACCAGTGGAGTTAATTCTTGAGGTACACCAGTGGAGTTGATTCTTGAGGTCCACCAGTGGAGTTGATTCTTGGGGCCCACCAGTGCAGTTGATTTCTTGGGACCCACCAGTGCAGTTGATTTCTTGGGACCCACCAGTCCAGTTGGTTTTCGGGGCCCACCAGTGGAGATGATTCTTGGGCCCACCAGTGCAGTTGATTTCTTGGGCCCGCCAGTGGAGTTGATTCTTGAGGTCCACCAGTGGAGTTGATTCTTGAGGTCCACCAGTGGAGTTGATTCTTGAGGTCCACCAGTGGAGTTGATTTCTTGGGACCCACCAGTGGAGTTGATTTCTTGGGACCCACCAGTGCAGTTGATTTCTTGGGTCCACCAGTGGAGATGATTCTTGGAGCCCACCAGTGCAGTTGATTCTTGGGCCCACCAGTGCAGTTGATTCTTGGGGTCCACCAGTACAGTTGATTTTTTGATGATTTGCGCCAAAATTCAATTTGTCCAAATCCAATTCAATCTCTTAATATTTTATACAAATCTGAGGCACAACCCTTGATCTGGTCATAAATGAGCTTAGAAGATCCTTTTTGGAGAGGAGCTGAATGCGGACGGATTTTTATCTACTAATAAACAGAACAACCTGCAAGACATGAAAACCCACTGCGAAAATTTTGTACTGAAATCTTTTTTGTTTTTTGCTCAAAATTAGTTCAGTGCAATAATAAAAAAAAAAAATACCTTTAGTGCTGTTCACATGGTTTGCACGTCCAGGGACCTTCTATGGCTTCTCTGTAGCATGATCCCATAGAGGAGTCTGCAATGTGAAGAGTATGAGCTGTACTCATGTGACTGCGTGATGTTCTAACACTGCCCCTGCTCCGTGACATTAGAATTCGCTTGCACGTCAATGATTAGCTTTCCTGTTAATTATCCCTTCCTATACCAGAGAGTTCAAACAGTGTTAATTAAGTTCTGCTGGAAAAGTGCTCACATGGTATATGTGTCAATTATAGATAAATGTAGCACTAATGCCTGCGATGCAATCAGCACATTGCACAAACAAAATGAATAGACACCCTGGTTCCGTACCTGCCGACATGACTCCTTCCCGCCGCTCTGTTTTCCATTTTTACAATCATTTTCCATTTGCAATAACTGCAGATGAATTTGATAACAGATGTTAAATCCAGATCATTAGCGCGGGTTTGGGGGGGCTTTGGGAAAAGGGAAGGAAAAAGGTTAGCCCGCGGGGAAAAAAGTTTGAAAACCATCGGGGGCCCTGGGGGAAAAAGATGCTATTTTAAAAATCTGACCGAAAAAGTGGATCATCGTTTTTTCTTGCCCACTGGAAAATTGCCCCAACTTGTTGGGTAAGGGATCTGAAAAAATATTTTTCTCATGGTTTTTCAGAGGAAAGGGGACGCTTATTGGGGACAGGGGCGGGGGGTTTGGGCTCACCCGAGTTTGGGCCTAAACATTGCCCCCCGACTCTAAAGTTTCCCTTTTTGTCATAGTGGAATGGGGGACTCGAGGGGCAAGGCCCCAAACAGAAAAGGGGAAACACAGTATCTGGTGTCCCCCAAAAAGGTTTTTTAGGGGACAAAAACCCGCCAATTTTATCAGTCCTTTTCATAGCTTTACATGCTAAAACGGGGGGCAAATACATCTGTTTCACATCATTTAAAGGGGAAAACAAAAAGTTTAATACTATCTTACCTCCCCTTTAAGTACAGGAGAACCCGGTGGGTAACTATCAGGTACCTTTTCATCATGGGGACAGGAGAAACAAGGGGGAGGCAGAAATTTCTATCTGTACCTACATCATTTACAGGAAAAACAGGGGGGAATACTACTTACCTACATAAAAAATTTAAAGGGGGTGCCGGGGGGGTAATATCTGTTCCCATTATTTACAGGGAAGGGGGGAGAAGAAAAAAGGGAAAGGGGGGGAGTACAAAAATTTTTACCTACAATTTAATTTTCAGGGGGAAGCACGGAGGCAGTAATTAAAACTTACCTATATCATTTTCAGGGGAGACAGGGGGGGCAGTACTTTCGTTTCCAAAATCATTTTTTTAAAGGGGAGGGCCGGGAGGGAGCACTATCTTTACCTACATAAATTTTTAGGAGAGACAGGAAGTCATACTATCTGTACCTTTAAAAAAATTTTCGGGAGAGACAGGGGGGGGGGATAATTAAACTGTAACCCACATCTTTTTTAAAAGGGGAGACAGGGGGGGCAGTATTTTTTGTATCTACATTTATTTACCCGGAAAAGACAGGGAAAAATAGTACTATTTGTAAACCCAATCATTTTCAGGGGAAAAGGGAGTACAATTTTACCCAATTAAAAAGGAGAGACAGGGAGGGGAGGACTACTTACCTACTCATTTTCCGGGGACGGGGGGTACTATCTGTACCTACATTTATTTACGGGGGGGAACAGGGGGGCATTAAATAACTGTACCTTTCATCATTTACAGGGAAAAGGGCACCGGAGGCAAAAATTTAAAAGGGGACCTTTTATTAAATTTACAGGAAAAAAGGGGCAGGGAGACAGTACTATCTGTACCCACATCAATTTTAAAAGGGGAGGAAGGGGGGGCATATATCTTACCACCAAAACATGGGGCAGGAAAAAAAAAACAGGGAAGGGGCAGTACTATTTGTACCCCATCATTTACAGGAGAGACAGGGGGGCAGTACTATCTTTAAACCCACATCTTTTAAAAGGGGGGACAGGGCAGCATACATCTGTAAATACATCATTTACAGAAAAATACAGGAGGGCCCGTTACTATCTGTAAAATAATCTTTTACGGAAAGACAGGGAGGCAAGTACATCTGACCTAAAAATCAATTTTTAGGAAGGGGAGTACTATCTGTACCTACATTTTTTTAAGGAAAAACAAGGAGGCAGTACAACGTTCCTAAAAAACATTTTCCAAGGGGGACTTTCAACGTACCTACATCATTTAAAAGGAGGAAAAAGGGAGGGAGTACTACTGTACCTTCATCAATTTTTCAGGGGGAGGCAACGTAGTAATTTTATGTTTCCTTAAACTTTCCCAAAACAGGGGGACATACTATCTGTACCTTTCATCTTTTTAAGGGAAGGGGACAGGGAGGCCCGTTTCAAACTGACCTACATCTTTACGGGGAGGCACGGGCAGTAATAACTGTACCATAAACATTTACAGGAAAAGGGCAGGGACAGTATAATTTACCTAAATCAAAATTTTTAGGGGGGCAGTACTATCTTTACCTAAACATTTAAGGAGGACAGGGGGGCAGTTTCTACCTTAAACCCACATCTTTTTAAAGGGGGAGGCACGGACAAAACTAATAAACTGTAAAAATATCATTTTAAAAGGAGAACCCGGAGGCATAATAAACTGTACCAAAATCATTTAAAAAGGGAGAGGGAAGGGGGCAGTAAAAATTTTAAACCCATATTTATTTACGGGGAGACAGGGGGGCAGAAATATCGTACCTACACTTTTTAAAAGGGGAAAACAGGGGGGCTACTATTGTACCTCCATCAAATTTTTCAGGAGAGGGCCCGGGAGGCAAATTCTATCGTACCTACATTTATTTTTTAGGGAGGGCCCGGAAAATCAGTACTATCTGCCGCCATCATTTAAGGGAACAGGGGGGGGTACTATCTGTATCTCATATTTTAAAAAGAGGGCAGGAAAGGGATTACTCCTTTTCCAAAATTTAAAAAACGGAGGAGAAGGGGGGAAGGGATATCTGTAAACTACATTTAAATTTTCAGGGGGAAAACAGGGGGGCAAATACTAACTGTACCTACATCATTTACCCGGGAGGGGGAAAAGGGAGGGGGTTTCTACCCGTACCTCCACATTTTACAAGAAGGGCGGGGGGGGAGTACTATCTGGGAAAACCAAAATCATTTACAGGGGGAGGGCAGAGAGGGCAAATACTATCGAAACCCACATTTTTTTACCCCGGGAAAACCCGGGGGGCATTTCTAAGTATCTATAAAAAATTTTTTAGGGGAAACAGGAAGTCTTAAATATCTGTTTCCGCCAACATGTACAAAAGAAGGGCAGGAGGGCAGTACTATCTTTAAACCCACAAACATTTACAGGGGGAAAACCGGGAAAGGGGAAATTTCTATCTGTACCCAAATATTTAAAGGAAGACCGAGAGGCACACTATCTGTACCTACATAATTTATAGGGGAGGGCAAAAGGACCCTTTCATCTGTACCTCATCATTTACAGGGGGAGACAGGGAGGGGCAGTACATTTTGTACCTCCATCCCTTTACAGGAGAGACAGGGGGGCAGTTTCTAATTTTGTACCTAAAATATTTAAAAGGGGAAGGGGCGGAAATCAGTTTCTATCTGTACCGCCATTTAAATTTTTTCAGGAGAGACAGGGGGGCGTACTACCCGGGGATCTAAAATCATTTACGGGGGAACAGGGGGCAGTACAAACCCGTACCTACAATCAAATTTTTAAAGGGGAAAACAGGGAAGGGGGGGAGTTTCATCTGTACCCCACATAATTTAAAGGGAAAAAAGGGGGGAAACTATGTTTTAATTTTTAAAAAACATTACAGCCGGATAACAGAGCAGGGGGGCCCAAACTGCACCTTTCATCATTTACAGGGGGAGACAGGGAGGGAGTACTTTTCTGTACCTTTCCCTAAATTTTCAGGAGAGACAGGGGGGCAGTACTAAACTTTTACTACATCATTTACAAAAACAGGGAGGCCCGTAAATATCTGTACCTACATCATTTTTAGGAAAGACAGGAATCAGTACTAACTGTACCCCCCATATTTTACAGGGGAGACAGGGGGGCAGTACTATTTTAAACCCCAAAACTTTTACAGGGGAGACAGGGGGGCCGTACTATCGGGAAACCCCATCAATTTTAAAAGGGGGGGACAGGGGGGGAAATACTATCTGGGACCCAAATCATTTACATAGAACAGGGAGGGGATTTTTTATCTGGCCCCATTTATTTACGGAGGGGACGGGAGGCCTTTCTATCTGTAACCCACATTTATTTACAAGGGGAAAAACAGGGGGGGGCCCCTACTGTAACCTACCATTTACGGGAGAGACAAAGGGGGCATACTATCTGAAATCTCCCTTTATTTTACAGGAGGACGGGAGGGAGTAAAAATTTTTGTACCTTTCCTCATTTACAGGAGAACAGGGAGGCATTTTATCGTACCTACATTTATTTTCAGGGAGGGGTCAAAGGGGGGCAGTTTAAAATTTACCTACATCATTTAAAGGGAAGACAACAGGGGATACTATCTGTACCCACATCATTTTACAAGGGGGAGACAGGGGGGCAGGGACTTCTTTATCTAATCATTTTTCCAAGGGGGGAAAACAGGGGGGCAGTAAATATCTGTTTCCAAAAACTTTTTCAGGAAGACAGGGGGGGAGTTTCTTCTGTACCTACATAATTTACAGAAAAGACAGGGAGGGCTTTAATTTTTCTGTTTCCTATAAATTTACAGGGGAACGGGGGGGGCAGTAATATCTGTAAACCCAAAATCATTTACAGGAAAAGACAGGGAGGAATAAAAATCTGTAAAACCCACATCATTTAAAAGGAAAGACGGGAGGCAGTACTAAACTGTACCTACATCATTTTCAGGAGAGAACCAGGGGCATTTCTTTTTGTAAACCAACAAACATTTTCAGGGAAAGACGGGAGGAATAAATATTGTACCTACATCATTTTTTGGAAGACAGGGAGGGGAACCCCAAACGTACCCACCCTAAATTTTTAAAGGAAAAGACAGGGGGGGAAAAAAAATTTGTGCCTCATCATTTACAGGGGAAAAAAAAGGGGAAAGGGATTTCTATCTTTTACCTACCCTTTATTTACAGGAGGAAACGGGAAAAGGGAGTAATATCTGTACCAAAATCATTTAAGGGGGAAAAGGAAGGGGGGGGGGTTTCTATCTTACCCAAAATTACAGGAGGGGACAGGGAGGCAGTAAAACTTTTAACCCACTCAATTTTCAGGGGAAAAAAGGGGGGCAGTACTAAACTTACCTAATCAATTTTCAAAGGGGACAGGGAGGTTAAATATCTGGGACCTACCCTAATTTTCCGGAAAACAGGGGGGCAATTTCTATTGTACTACATCATTTACAGGGGGAGACAGGGAGGCAGTACTACTGGGACCTAAATTTTATTTACAGGAGGGGACAGGGAGGGCCCCTTTTATCTGACCTACAACTTTTTCAAAGGGGAGAAAAGGGGGGGCAGTAAATATCGGTTTCCTCCTCATTTACAGGAGAAAAGGGGGGCAGAAATATCTGTAAAACCTTTCAACATTTTCAGGAGAACAGGGAGGCAAATAAAAATCTGTAAAACCTTACATCATTTTAAAAAAGGAAAAGAGGAGACGGGCAAAGGGATTTCTTCTTTACCTACATTTATTTTACAGGGGAAAACAGGGAGGCTACTATCTGAAAACCCCAACATTTAAAAGGAAGACAAGGGGGGGCGTTTTTCTGTACCACATCCCTTTAAAAAAGGGGGGAGACCTGGATTCGGAGGCAAGGGGGCAGTACTAAACTGTTTCCTACATCAATTTTCCCAAGAAAAGGGGGGCAGGACTATCCCCGTCCTACAAAAATTTACAGGGGAAAAAACAAGGGGGGAAAACTAAACTTTTACCTCCCTCATTTACAAAGGGAAGGGGAAGGGAGGCAGTATTTTTGTACCTACATCATTTACGGGGGAGCAGGGGGCCAGTAATTTTCTTAAAATACATCATTTAAGGGGGAAAACAAAAGCAAATACTACTGTACCTACAAACATTTTCAGGGAAAACAAAGGAAACAAATATATCTTACCCACTCATTTACAAGGGGAGGGCGGGGAGGCAATTTTAAACATTTCGGGGCGGGGTTCGGACCTCGGGCCAAAAAAACCCCCCGGCCCGAGGCGGGTCCCCCGGGGGAGGGGGGGCCCCCCGGAAACCCAACTCTCGGGGCCCCCCGTCCACCAAACCCAAAATCAATTCGCTCCCCTCCGGGGTCCTTTTGTCCCCCTTCTGGGAAAAGGGGGCGACCTTCTGTTAAAATTTAAAGGGAAAAGGGAGGTAATTGGGTTAAAATTTGCCGGGGGCTTGTCCAATAAATTTACCACAAATATTCCCCCGGGGGGGGTAAATTAAATTTCCTCCCTTACTAAAATTCCCAAAGGGTTCTCGCGACTACCTTTACCCAGACCTTTCCTACTTTTCCCGGAAAAGAAATTTTGGCCCCCCCTAATTCTGAAAGGGGCCCCGAAAATCTGAACCCATTTGGGCCTGGGTAAATTTCTGGCCTCCCAATACAGGGCCCGGGGGGCAGGTTCTGAACCTGCTCCATTTTCCCGGGGGGGCCCACCAAAATTCAAGGTCAGGGGGGGAGAAATTTTTACCTACCCGAGAGAAAGGGGGTTTTTTTTTCCCATCCCTTTTTCCCCCGGGAGGGTTAAAACGGGGACCTTAACCCCCTCTTAATTTTCAGGCGGGGCGGCATCCACTACCCCCCTTACAAATTAGATTCAGCCATGGATCCCCCAAGGGGCCCCTGCCAAGCCCCGCGGGTCTTACACGGGGGTTCCCCGCATTTGCAGGCCCAAAACGCACAAAAAGGGCCCGCCGGGGGTTTTATTACCCCTTCTCATGCACATAGAACTTATGGGGGATCAGTTTCCCTTTGGAAAGGTCTAAAGGGGGCTTCGTGGTGAGCCTTTCTTCTGGGGTGTCCCTTTGGTTGGGCAACTCCTCTCTGGGGCAGGGGGGAAAGGGGCCCCGGGCTGCCGGGCCAGACCTTTCCTCAGGAATTCCGACCGTCTTTTTGAGGAGGTTGGGACGTGCTTCCTCCTGAAGGGCCCCCCTCTTGAACAATTTTTGTCAAGGCGACTCCTCGGGGGTGACTATGCGGTACAGTTCCCCTACTCTGGCTTCGGGGCCATTTGGAAAGAGGCCCCCCTCTGTCCATTTCAAAAAAAGGGGCCCGTCCACCGGGTTTAAAAAACTTTGGGAGCAAAAAGACCTCCTCCTCCTGTTTTGAAAAATAATTCAAAATTTGAAAACCCTTATTGATGTAAGGGTTTGAGGGAGGCAGGAGGGAAACTGGTTTAGGAAAAAGACACTCACGCCCCCCCTCGGCGGGGTTTTAAACTGGCCCCCCTTTTTTCAGCATCCTCCATTTCTGTCTCCTCAAGCCTTTGAGGTTGGAACCCATGCAAGTGGACCGGGCCCAGTTATCGGTAGGCAGGAGCTGAACCGTTCGCCGAAACGAGAAGAGAAGCTATTTCTCTACTGGTGCCAGGCCCGGACCATTTCGCTGAAGCTTGTCCGCTAGTCCCAGCGTCCGGAACTCTCACATCTCCCCCACGGAGCCGCAGGAGAGGCGGGGGTCCTAGGTGCAGTTTCCTCCTCTCCACGTGTTTGATGATGCCAGTGGAAGAGGTGACATCTGATACTCGTTCTTCGTTCCGGAGTTCTGTCTTTCCTGGATTCGGGTCTGAAAGGAAACTTATCTTAGCCTCATTGGTATAAACCGGTTCGCATACATGTAGTCCGGCTGGAGAAGCCGCTGCTATATCTTCGGTCAGTGGGGAGCTCCTCCGTGACCCCCATCAGTACATAAACCCAGGCGGGTGGACACTCGTGTGTGGGGGGCTCTGATAAGGAGGAAGATCACGTTCCACGTTCTTGTCCGTGCTCCTCGGCGATCTTCTTGGGCTCCCTAGGCAGCAATGTCACACCCCTATGCTCGATTGGAAGACAGGCGAAAGTGAAGTCCTGTTTTTGGGGTTGGGGACCGGAAAATGCAAGAACTGTTGCTTGGAGTTGCCACGCCGTGCCTACCACTTCTCCGCTTCCGCTCCGGTCAAGCCGTTGCCAGGTCTGCCGGCCGAAGTACCAGGACTTTGGTGGATGTATTCTCCGAGAAAAAGAGGGCTGAATCGCTGCCACCACATCGGCCTTAGATCGGTCCATATTGACCTCCTGCCAGGAACCGAGTCCTCCCCGTGGGAGTGTCTACCCCGCTGTCCGTGCCTGTGACTCAGGCCATGTCAGCCTACATTCGGGAGGAATCTGCAGTAAAGGATTCATTCGTTAAGTCCTCCTCCCCAGACCGGATGCCCGGGTTTTTCTTCGTGCAGAAAGAAGGATGGTTACCTCCGGCCGTGTATAGACCTACAGGGGGTCCTAAATAAGATCACCGTTAAAAAACCGCTACCCTCTCCACGGATGATCTCAGAGCTTTTTGACCATCTCAAGGGGGCTAAAGTGTTTTCCAAGTTGGATCTGCGAGGAGCCTATAACCTCATCGAATTCGGGAGGGGGATGAGTGGGAAGACGGCGTTTAATTTAGATTAATGATACTTCCCCCCGCCCCCCCCCCCCCCCCCCCCCCCCCCCCCCCCCCCCCCTCTCCCCCCCCCGGCCCCCCCCACCCCTGATCCCCTCCCCCCCCCCCCCCCCCCCCCGCCTCCCCCCCTCGCCCCTCCCCCCCCCCCCCCCCCCCCCTATATATATCCCGAGTGGGAATTTTGGAGTATCTCGTGATGCCCTTTCGGGCTCTGTTAAGTCAGCTGTGTTACAAAGAGCTCGTCAATGATGTCTTCCGGGATCTCTTGTACACTGTGTCATAGTGTACCTAGATGACATCCTGTTTTCTTTCTCTGATCTTCGGACTCACCGGGCTCAGTACGCAGGTTCTTGGCAACGTCTGCGCAGCAGCCGATTGTACGCCAAGCTGGAAAAATGCTTTTCATCGGGACCAGCCTACCTTTCTCGGCTATATAGTCTCGGCTGAAGGCCTAAAGATGGACCCAGCAAAACTCTCCGCGGTACTTGCTGTTGTCCGTCCTCTCGGTCTGTCGGGCAATAA
Source organism: Phyllomedusa bahiana (assembly GCA_025379985.1). Classification (NCBI taxonomy): domain Eukaryota; kingdom Metazoa; phylum Chordata; class Amphibia; order Anura; family Hylidae; genus Phyllomedusa; species Phyllomedusa bahiana. The sequence goes on from JAODAL010000751.1 coordinate 76,170, forward strand.
CAGCGATTCCTGGGCTTCGCGCACTATTACCGACAATTTATTCCCTACTTCTCCACCTGGTGGCTCCTATCGTGGCCCTTACTAGGAAGAATGCGAACCCTGAGAGGTGGCCTCCGCGAGGCCGGAGAAAGGGTTTGTGGATCTAAAGCGGCCTTCTCCACAGCTCCTGTCTTGGTCCGGCCTGATTCTGAGAGGCCGTTTCCTTGGAGGTGGATGCCTCTTCCGTCGGGGCAGAGCTGCGGTCCTCACGCAGAGAGCTCCAAAGGCAAGGTTCTCACATGTTGGGTTCTTCTCAAGATCCTTTTCGCCGGGCTGAGCGAAACTATGCCATTGGGGACCGGGCGAAATTCTTGCCCATCAAGTTGGCCCTAGAGGAGTGGGACATCTGCTGGAGGGGGGGGCTCGTCATCCAATCAACATCTTTACGGGACCACAAAAAGTTGTGTATCTTCAGACGGGGCCAACGTCTGAACCCTCGCCAAGCTCCGTTGTGGGTCTCTTTTTTTCTCACGGTTTGACTTTTCATATACATTTCCGGCCTGCTGAGAAGAACGTCAAGGCGGATGCCCTCTCTCGTTCACCGTGCCTCGGACGTGGTCGGTTGAAGAACCGTGTCACAACATATCATCATCCCCTCGAAGGTTGTGTTCACGGGACTCCCGCAGGTCTCAAAAACATCACTACGGCAAGACGTTACGTGCCGCCGGCATCAGGAACGGAAGATTCTGGAGTGGGGCATTAGCTCCTTGGTGGCTGGTCATCCGGAGCTCGGAAGTCTTATGCTTGATCTCGCGGCAACTACTGGTGGCCGACTCTAGCACAGGATGTCAAGGACTACACCCTCGCCTGTGTCACTTGTGCTCGGAACAAGGTTCCCACTCACAGGCGCCGCTGGCCTCTTGCATCCTCTGCCTGTGCCTCTGAATCCCATGGACGCAATAGCTATGAAGGACTTCGTGACACGGATCTACCAGTCTCCTCTGGGGAATTCGGTCATCTGGGGTGGTTGACCAGACCGGACTCTCTCAAAGATGTCCCACTTTGTTGCCTCTCCTGGCTGCCGTCTGCCCCACAAAATTGGTAGTCATTTTCTTCCGGCATGTCTTCCGGTTCATGGACTGCCCTCACACATTGTACTCCGACCGCGGTGTTCAATTTGTTTCCCGTTTTTGGGGAGTGTGTTGTGCTCCCATCTCGCAAGTCAAGTTGGACTTTCATCGGCCTATCCACTCTCAGGTCCAACGGGCAGGTGGAGAGGGTGAACCAGATTCTGGGAGAATACCTGCGTCACTTTGTTTGTCGGACGAACAGGACAACTGGGACCGAGCTGCTCCCGTGGCGAATTTGCATTATAACCATCGGGACTCGGATGCTGCCGGGCGTCTCCCGTCTTTGTAGTATATGGCCGCCACCCGCACCCCCCCTTCCCCTGCTCCTTACTCGGATGTGCCCGCTGGTCAACGACCAGGTTCGGGATATCAAGGCCATCTGGCAGGAGGACGCGTGACATTCTCTACTTCGGGCCTCCGCCCGTATGAAGCTCAGGCGGACATAAGAGAGAAGACCTGCCCGTCGTTTCTTCCTGGGGACCAAGTTTGGCTCTCTATAAAGATATGTGCGCCTGACGGTCTCTAGACTCTTAACTGGGCCCTCGCTTCCTCGGAGCCTTCAAGGTTCTCGGCAGTTGAACCCTTGTGACATACAAGCATCTGTTTGCCTCCATCTCTCCAGGATCCACAACGATTCATGTGTCCCTCCTTAAGGCTCTGGTGCTGAACCGGTTCTCGCGGGAGAATGTGACGCCTTCCCCAGTAGCGAAATTCACTGACATCTTCGAGGTTAAAGGACATTTTAGATATGAAGAAACGGTCAGAGGGGAGACGTTTTTCTCGAGGATTGGAGGGGTTAGTCGGACCTGAGGAGAGATCCTGGGAGACCGGAATCCAATATCCTGAATCGGGGACCTCAATCCTAGATTTCTGCGGTTTTAACAAAGGTGGGAGGGCTAGGGGGGGGGGGGGTACAGTAACGGGTTGCGCCGCGGTCCGTGGCGCCACCCGTCCCATACATCACCTGAGCCTCGCTCCCGTCGGTCCTCGTCCCCTGCCGGCCGGAATGCGGCGGGCGGTGCACAGCGCCCCCGTTTCACGTACATTTAAAGGGACAGTGCGCCGGTTTAATAATTGGGTAATTGCTGGGCGTCAGTCCCTATATAAGTTTTGCACCCACGTCAACTTCCCTGTGGATCTATGTTGCCTCGGCCTTAGTAAAAGCATTCCCTAAGTGTGTTCTCGCCCTACCGTGTACAAGACCTCTTGCTACGTTTTCCCGACTCGTTCACGTACATTTAAAGGGACAGTGCGCAGGGGCGTCGCTAGGCTAGTTTATTCGGGGCACAAGCCCCGGACAATCCTGCCTGTGCCCCGAGTCTCAGATCGTCGGGTTGCAGGCAGCTGCTATGTGCCTGCAGCTCAGACGATCTCCTGAGCTGTATGTGAATCCTCTAAACACACAGCTCAGAGCCATTATTCAGTGCAGGGAGGCAGAGGGACTGCACCAGTTGCCGGTGTTTAGCAGGGAGGATGGGGGCGCCTGTTTCACTTACTGTGGCTCCCGATGTCAGGACTTCCTGTGCATGTAGCAGGAGAGCCTGGCAGTCAGGAAGCAGGAGTGAGGAGCTCCGCCCCTGCGGTGCACTGCTCCCGGGTCCCGGTCCAAGCAACTACTCAGCTTGGAGACATAGCGAGAGCATCATCAATCATCATCCACAGGTGCCCAGGGAGGTTCAAGTGAGTAAGTAGCCTCACTGTAATTGGGTGAGACCTGTGCTAGATAGTTATAATAAGGGCAACACCACATCTATCTTTCATAAATAGAATTGTACTTAGATGTGTATATGCATTTGTGTGTTATATATGTGTATGTGTGTATGTGTGTGTATATATGTGTATTTGTGTATGCATATGTGTGTATATATGTTTGTGTTGTATGCATGTGTGTGATATATGTTTGGTGTATATGTGTATATATGTATGCATGTATGTATATACGTGTGTGTATGTGTATTTGTGTGTGTGTATATATATATGTGTGTGTATAGTATATTATTGTATCTATAATATGTGGATGCATGTGTGTGTGTCTATATATATATATAAATATATATATATATATATATGTGTAATGCATGTGTGTGTGTGTGTATATATATATATAATATAATATATATATATTATATATATTTGTTTTGTGTATATATATATATGTGCTGTGTGTGTTATGTGTGGTGCATGCATATCGTGTTACATGTGTATGTGAATGTGTATGTACTGTATTTATGTGTGTTTATGTGTAATAAACGCACATATCCACAATATTACCCCCTTTGCGTCACTAACATAATCCTGCCTATTCTGCCTTTACACATGCTAAACTACAGCCGGATGATGTAATTGTATTCTGAATATAATTTTTTTTATACCCGTCATTCGTCAGGGTTTTCGTACGTTTTTAGCTGCTGCAGCAGCCAGGACAGGGTACGATTCACATGACATAATTGCGGGGTGCGTTTTGTGTGTATTTGCCCTTTAATACGCTCTCTATGAAAGCTATGATTACCATGTCGTCTTCTCCGGCGTACAATCCGATGGTATTGTACGCTGGAGGAGAGAAGTGACAGTCCCCCGATAGAAGCCGCAAGTTCTTGGGGCGTGAAAAATGCGCGTGAACCCCGCCCTACTGAGCAAAACTTAACACAAAGGGCCCGAGCCCTGGATGTTTTGGGACCCTAGCAACGCCCCTGACAGTGCGCCGGTAATTGGGTAATTGCCGGGCGCTGTCCCTATATAAGTTTTGCACCCACGTCACTTCCCTGCTGGATCTATGTTGCCTCGATGCCTTAGCTTAAAGCGTTCCCTAAGTGTGTTCTCGCCTACCGTGTACAAGACCTTTGACTCCGTTTTCCCGAACTCCGAACCTCTGCCGCCCTGCCCTGACCTTCCTGCCTGTCCACGAACACGAACATTGCCGCCTGCCCTGCCTTCTGCCTGCCCACGACTGACGATTCCCGGAGACAACGCTTCTGTACTCTCGCTGCACCTCGGCCCGCCCACCGCAAGCAAGTCACGTCAGGGGGGACAACCTGGTAGCCGCACGCCGCAGCAAGTCCATCCCACTTTGTGGCGGGCTCTGGTGAAGACCGGGGGCTACTTAGATATCCATTCTCTGGCGTGGCTTAAATATATCGCTTGCGGGTGTTCCTGAGGATCCACCTCACCCAGCGTTACAAAGCTTTAACACAATGTGCTACGTATAAAACTACTAAATAATAGTCATATAGTTACCAAATAACATTGCTACACAAAACCAGAATCCCAAACTAATAGTACCAATGTCCTATTAAGACCACACCGTGACCATGTATCACCAGCACATAGTGACTGAATAACACCACCAAATCATGAATACACATCACCGCCACAAAGTGACTGAATAATACACCATAACATTACTGAATATAAGCCATTATACTACCATCAATATTACCGGCATACAGTGACCATACAGAGATGAATACCAGCTGTACACAGGCTCTGCACACATATAATCAATTATAGTAAAGTTTCATCAATGGAATTACAGGAGACCGCCATGGTGTCTTCTCCCAGCCACAACTCCTCACTTTAGAATTTACAAAACAAACATCTTAGACTCCTCACTGTATCAGAACTTCTCTTCCAATTCCTATCTCTATACAAACTTCCCATCTATGGTAATAATTACCCCCTTGTGCCCCAAACAGAAAAAGTGCCCCCAACAGCTATGGGGCTCCCATTTGTGCACAAACTTTTAGTCTTGTTTTGTATACCAATATAGGAAGTAGTAAAATTCCCTAAGACAGTATGTAGGTACACCCCCAAACTAGGTAGACAGTCCTCAATTAGGTAGGTGTATAGTGCCCCATTAGGTAGAAAAAGCTATAGGTCCCCCAAAAGGTAGGTATCTCGGTCCCCTATTTAGTAGATAGGTAGTTATGTAAACCTCCAAAGAAGCAGAAATACAGTTCCCTATTATGTACTTATATAGGTCCCTGTAGGTCGTTATTTGAACCCTGTAGCCAGGTAGAAGGCCCCCTGTAGCCAGTAATAGGCCCCCCTGTAGCCAGGTAATAGGCCCCCCTGTAGCCAGGCAGTAGGCCCCCTGTAGCCAGGCAGTAGGCCCCCTGTAGCCAGGCAGTAGCCCCTGTAGCCAGGTAGTAGCCCCAGTAGCCAGTAAATTGCCCCCTGTAGCCAGGTAGTAGCCCTCTGTACACAAAAAATTTCCCCCTGTAGCAAGTAAATTGCCCCCTAAAGCCAGGTAGTAGCACTCTGTAGCAAGCAAATTGTCCCCTATAGCCAGAGAGTAGCCCCCTGTAGCCAGGTAGTAGCCAGATAGTAACCCTCTGTAGCCAGGTAGTAGTCCCCATTAGCCAGGTAGTAGCCCTCTGTAGTCCCATGTAGCCAGGTAGTAACCCTCTGTAGTCCCCTAACCCAGGTTGTAGCCCCCTGTAGCCAGGTAGTAGCCCTCTGTAGCCCCCTGTAGCCAGGTTGTAGCCCCCTTTAGCCAGGTAGTAGCCCCCTGTAGCCAGGTAGTAGCCCTCTGAAGCCCCTTGTAGCCAGGTTGTAGCCCTCTGTAGCCCCCTATAGCCAGGTAGTAGCCCCCTGTAGCCAGGTAGTAGCCCACTTTACTCCCCTATAGCCAGGTAGTAGTCCTCTTTAGCCCCCTGTAGCCAGGCAGTAGCCATCTGTAGCCAGGTAGTAGCCCTCTTCAGCCCCCTGTAGCCAGATAGTAGCCCCCTATAGCAAGGTAGTAGTCCTCTGTAGCCCCCTGTAGCCAGGTAGTAGCCCTCTGTAGTCCCCTGTAGCCAGGTAGAAGTCATCTGTAGTCCCCTGTAGCCAGGTTGTTGCTCTCAGTAGCCAGGTTTTAGCCCCCTGTAGCAGGTTGCAGCCCCCTGGAGCCAGATAGTAGCCCTCTGTAGTCCCCTGTATCCAGGTAGTAGTCCTCTGTAGCACCCTGTAGCCAGGTAGTAGCCCTCTGTAGCCAGGTAGTAGCCCTCTGCAGCCCCCTGTAGCCAGATAGTAGGCATCTGTAGCAAGGTAATAGCCCTCTGTAGCCCCCTGTAGCCAGGTAGTAGCCCTCTGTAGTTCCCTGTAGCCAGGTTGTATCCCCCTGGAGCCAGATAGTAGTAATATTTCCCTGTAGCTAATATTAATTATATTAAAAAAAATACTCACATCTCCATGTTCCCTGCAGCGCAGCCTGGTCCGGGAGCTGGTGTACGTGTAAGTGGCGTGACGTCATCACGCCGCTTACGCCGTCACGCAGATCCCAGGATCTCCTGGGCTGGCAGAGGCTGCCGGCGATACTGATGTGTATGTACAGCGCTCACTGAGCACTGTACATACAGGGGAGCAGGTAGGACAGTAAGGCTATGTTCACACGGCTTATTTCGGGCGTATTACGCCGTTTTACGTCCGCAAATACGTCCTGAAATACGTTTCAAATACGTGTCACAAAGTGTGGCTCGTATTAGGGTGCGTAAATACAATCCCCATTCTTTACTATGGGGATTTATGTTGCGAAATACGCCTCAATAAGGGACAGGGGACTTAATTTTACGATCGTATTTACGGACGTATTTACGCCTCGCAAGAACGTTGGAAAATAGCGCCTCAGTGTGAACGATGAGGCGTTATTTTACATTGGAATCAATGCTAATCTAATTGTTCATTATTTGAAACGTATTTCGGGACGTATTTGCGGACGTAATTACGTCCGTAAATACGCCCCGAAATAAGCCGTGTGAACATAGCCTAACAATCCATTCTGCCTCCTCCCCCCCCCCCCCCCCCCCCCCCCCCCCCTGTTAGACTGTAGAAAGCAGCTGCACAGCGAGTGTGCAGCTGCTGGCTGACTGATTGGCCCTTGTAAAGCGGCCGCCTGGATTCAGAGAGCAAGAGCCGAGCGGGCAAGGCCCACCTCGCCCGCCCATAAGAACAGCCCTGGTCCTGCAATATGGTCGCCATTTGCTTCCTAATAAAGATATACAATTAAACTGTAAAAGATTTAGTAAAGTGAATGACAGCGGGCTTATTCTGAACGTAGCAGACCTGGACCAGAGTTGCTATTTGGATAAGTTGCACTCACCAGTGGCTGAAATACACCCCCCTTTGTGCTGAGGCTGGAGAAGATACTTACTTAAAAATTATTTTGCTTGACAATATTTCGGGGCATTAGTCCTGTTCTTATAATATTACTTTTGTGGCACCATGTAGAGTGTAATTGCCTGATGCAGCAACTGTATTCTTGATTACAATAGTTTTTGTAAGCAATATCTTTCCCCTTATTTTTTAGTACTACCTTTCTTCTTTATTCTCCCCATCACAGATTCATATTCAAAAATTCTAGGAAATCTCACATTGACAATAATAGGTTAATGGTGAAAAATATCAGCTTGTATACAATGGGTGTAAATGCTTTTTACCTACCATTATATCTCAATTTAAAATGATAAATGGAAGATGTTTATTAGAGTAAAGTGAAGAAGAATACTGTTGAAAATGTCCTAACTAAAAAAACATTGTTACTGGTAGATCAACATAGTAGGTGAAAGGCCAACATATATGTGTCATGATGTTGATGAAAACTACTCTGACCACCTCTATTAGTAGGCATTATGGGAAAGGAGCTGGAAAGCTCACTGCGCCCTCTATAGGTTGTAACAAATCCTCAATTTACTTCTGATTCACTGAATCTTTGAGAAGCTGCACAAAGATTCAGTGCATCAGAAGTAAATTGAGGATTTGTTACAAAACTATAGGAGGGCGCAGTGAAACTTTCCAGCTCCTATCCCATAATGCCTTGTGATCATGCAGATGCTTAGTAGTGGGCTAAAGGCAATCAAAAACACTACACCCTTAACTGGTGCTCTCTCATAAGGAGAGATGTTCCCCTTCTCATACTCCACTCATTGCCTTCCACAGTCAAGCCTACAATATTGCTACTGCTCTACACTGATGAGGGGCAAAAACCACGAAACGCATATGTAGATGAGCAATATTGGCTTGACAAATTATTCCTTTTGCTTCTCAAAGATTCAGTGAATCAGAAGTAAATTGAGGAATTGTTACACTATAGAGGGCGCAGTGAGCTTTCCAGTCCTTTCCCATAATGCCTTGTGATATGCAGATGCTTAGTAGTGGGCTAAAAGGCAATCAAAACACTACACGCCTTAACTGGTGCTCTCCATAAGGAGAGATGTTCCCCATCTCTATTAGTGACATGGAATCAGAGTAATTAGGATGACAAGGTCATGACATGGGAGTAATGTGAGCTTACAGAGAGGGAAACAATGACAATTGCGTTCCTAGTTGGTGTTTGGATGGAAACCACTTGTTTCTTGTTTACTTTGAATTTATGCAGAGATAAATGTCCTAGAGAAGATCAGTATTTAATTCACATGATACCACAAGGCCTGTACTTGTTATCTCTGACTCTTGAAAAGAGGAAATAGAACATTTCTTATAGAGGATTCCAGCTAACTGAAAATGTAGATCTGACTAATGTTTGTGAAGCACTCAGTTTACTGATGTGTAAAGCATTGTATAGATAAGAATAAAATATTCAGACTACATCCTCTGGCACTAAACACTTTAAATGTATGATACATTGTAAAATATGTTGTGTTGTTGTAGACAATGTTGAAAAGTTCATATAAACCTGTCACATAGATATCAGGATAAACAGAGTTATTGGTTCCTAGACAGGGGAGTGCTTAAAGGTATATTATTGTGGGTGTAAAAATGTAATGAAATGGTTGAAAGTTTAAGTTTGGTTATCTGACTTTAACAAAGATGTAGAAGAGTGAAAAAAATCAGGTGATACCTTTTAGAGGCTGAGTATATTTGATGGTAAGGCTATGTCTACACTGCATCGGACAAAAAATGGCCCAAAAGCAGCCATTTTTTCTCCAATGCAGGACCGAGATCTTTGTCATACTTTATACAAAAACCGCGGCCGCTACTCGTTTTTTTGCCATCACCAATACAATTGTATTGTATGGGAAGATGCCAAGAAAACTAAAAGCACATATATATATTATACATGTTGTATAATACACCAGCGCCAGAAGACAAGCGGAGAAAAGACGAGCTGTGGTGACTGCAGCTTGTCTTTTCTATTACCGCCTAAGGGGCTGCTGAAATGATCGTATCTTTGGCGCTTTTAAAAAACCAAAAGTGCAGAAAATACGATTGTAATTCTGTGCAGTGGAGACATAGCCTTAGCTTTCGGGAGTACTAGCTTTCTTCTTCAGACATGGTTTTGTTCAAGAAACTGAAAATTCACAGACTTTTTATACAAAAAAGGCATGGACTTTCAAAGGAACTTAGAATCTTTAAAAATAACAAAATGCAATATAAGTAGAGCAGTTATTTACAGCAGGTCAAGAAATAAACAATCTGGAAATTTGTGGGGCGTGATGGAAGTAATTCTTTCTGTTATCTGTTTACTATTAGGTATTGATTTCTGACCCTCACAGTTCATACATAGTGTGAAATGAAACTGGCTAAATCAATATTAAGTTCCAAATTGGCAGAATTTAAAATTTTATGCATTAGTTTATATTCCCATTCCTTCCTCTCCCTCAACCTTAAAATCTCCCATTAAAACCACAACCCGCAAATCTTCAATAGAGTGGTCTTCTCTGGAGAAATGTGCGGCCACTGGGAGATCTGGTCTGCTGTTATTAATGGTGAATCTTTGTAAGTTCATGCGCTAAGTCTCTGTCCTTTGGTGTGACATTGCACACACATAATGAGATACACCACATTGGAAAACCTGCAGAAAATGTCCTCCTAATTCTGTGCACCTGCTGTGACTGTGGGACAGGTACACTGTCAACGGTGCAGGTCTTGCACCTGTTTTTCATGCAGGGTGAGGTGCTATTTTAATTTTGGGCCTTCCGATTACTCTAGACAATAATATGCCGCAGGTTTGGTGGTTACCATATGGAAAGGAGAGGGGATTGGAAATATGTCTTTGAGTCTGTTGTCCCTATGTAGCACAGGTTGGAGTTCCTTGGAAATCCTTCGTAGGATCTCCAGCTGTGGGTTGTAGGCGACAACTAGGGGCTCTCAGGCTTCATTATGGGTCTCTTTGTATGTAAGCAGATTATCTCTGTTAATGGCTGCCGCTTTGTTTATTTGGTTGTCCGTCACTTTTGGTTTGTATCCCAATTGGAGAAATTTCATCCTCAGATCCAGCAGGTGCTTGTCCAGGTCTGCTTTGTTGGAGCAAATACAATTGTATCATATAGCCTGGCTGTATATAATAGATTGTTATGTGTGCTTGGTGTGGAAGCTGTCATTTTACAGGTAGGACGTTCTGTCTGAGATTGTGGTATATTGATTTGAGTAGCTGGTGGTCTTTAATGTATATTGTGGTATCCAGAAAGTGGATTTCGCTCTCTGAATAGCTAAGTTTAAGGCTGATGGTGGGGTGAAAGTCATTGAAGTCATTATGGAATTGAAGTAGGGCCTCCTCACCTGCAGTCCAGATGACAAGGATATTATTGATATATCGATGGTAAATCATAGGTTTGGTGGTGCATGTTGATAAATATGCTCCTTCCAGTTCTTCTTTAAAGAGATTTGCATACTGAGGTGCACATCTGGACCACATTGAAGTTCCCATTCGCTATAGATCCTCTCCAAAAGTAAAATAGTTGTAGCTAAGGATGAATTGTATGACCTGGTTTTGTTGTGAGGTTTTGTTTCTCCAGGTGCACCAGACATACTGCAACTCCATCCTTTTGGGGAATGTTGGTATACAGGGATTCCACATCCATGGTGGCCAAAATGGTAACCTCAGGTATTCAGTTTGTTAAGCAGGTCAGTGGTGTCCTGGATATAGCTTGGAGTATCCCTGACCAGGGGTTTTGGGATATTTTCCACCCAACCCGAGATGTCTTCTGTCAGTGACCCAATGCCAGAAATGATAGGCCTCCCAGGGTTGCCATCTTTGTGGATCTTGGGGAGCATATAGAGGCAGCCCAGCATGGGATCCTCTGGGATAAACACTTTTACTGGCTTCTGAACCTGGATTGGAAACTTCTTGATCATAACCTTTAGTTGTTTCATATAGGCCTCTGTGGGATCACTTCCAAGTTTGGAGTAATGGATGGGTCACACTATGTATGAACTGTGAAGGTCACAAATCACCACCTGATAGCAAACAGAGAACAGCAAGAATTACTGATCCCTCCGTCACGCTCCACAAGTTTCCAGATGTTTATTTTTTGACGTGTTGTAAATAACTTCTCTACTTATATTGCATTTTATTTTTTTAAGATTTCAAGATCCTTTGAAGGTCCATGTCTTTTGTGTGAATTTTCAGTTTCTTGTATAAAATCATGTCTGAAGAAGAGAGCTGGTACTCTCGAATGCTCACCATCAAATATGACCTCTAAAAGGTATTGCCTGGTTTCTTCACTTTTCTACTACTTTCTATGGCTGTTGATGAAAATGTAGATCTGACTAATGTTTGTGAAGCACTCAGTTTACTGAGGTATAAAGCATCATATAGATAAGAATAAAATATTCGGTACAACATTATACTTTTAACAAAGATGATCATAGAAGAGGGTTCTTATACAACTCTAATCATCTGTATATATAGCACTTGTTCTAGGGTTGTCTCACTATAAGGATTGCTTTTTATATTAAAGATCTTGCAAAAACAAGTCACTTTCCAATATATGTCCATTAACAGTCTCCTACCTATTCCTAGATATCCCCTCTTATATGGACTGCATCAGCTCCTCAGGTTACTATAGCTACAGACCTGTTCAATCTCTCATAACTGGCTGCCAGCACTGGTTGCTACAGCTACAGACCTGGCTTCTACTGCAGCTTAGTAGAAGCCAGTAAACACGCCCCTGAATTCAAAATCAAACGAAGGAAACAGGACTGAGGTAAGATGTAGTGAGACAACCCCTTTAAGGCCTGGCCTCCAAGATCCCGTTCGAAAACTTCAGAGATGATTCTGTCAAAAATGACAAAAACAAATAGCAAAGCATGCAGCCCAGAATGAACTGTCTGCTGACATGGTTGTGCAAGTTGGGATGCTAGAGTACTGAGGGAAACAAATACAGTGGTTTGGTGCTAAGGGGAAGAATATGGTTGCTTTGTGTGAGGTATGTAGAGAACCTGTTGTTGGCCTACCAGATAGACCTGAGCTTGTCTACTTTGAGAAGGAGTGTCTATCAAGTGTATGTGAGTGATGTTGGATTTGAAGCCAGACAGGCATATCCATGATGAGAAAGTTGGTGGGCTGGAGGCTGAAGAGAGAGAAATGGGAAGCCTGTGGAAATGCTGAGTAGGTGTGTCACCTAGAGTATTATTAGGGATCCCTTGGTGAGATTGACTCTTTAATGTTGCTCAGCAAGGCTCAGAGATTATTTCGAAAGTGCAGCTGGTGTGCTGATGAAGTAATTGTTGTGTTTTACAGTAGTGGACTAAGGCTATGTCTCCACTGCACACGTTTTCAGTTGTTTTTTTTTTTTGGCATCTTTTGTTTGCGGAAAACTGCTGAAAAAACAACTGAAAACAGATCCAATAGACTTTTATAGTAAAAAAATCTTCTGTAGTCTCCACAGAACATTTTTTTTCAGCTCATTTCTACTCCCGGGCGTTTTTTTAAACATATTGCAAGAAAAGCCAGAACAGGGCAGAAAATTTACTAATGGATGTTTTTTGGCACGTTTTTTGGCGCATTTTTTTGCAGAAATCCACAGCAATTAAAGCTGTGCATTTCTGCCAAAAAAAAGCTCCAAAAAATGCAAAACGCGCCAAAAAATTGACGTTTTTTTAAGCTGTTTTTGACAGGCACTGGACAAAAAAGTCAGTTTTATGAACGGTTTTAGGATTTGGTTTTCAGTTGGTTTTTTGTTCAATGCTGTGTCGACCTAACTAAAGACTATCTTCATCTGAGGGAAAGAAGAGCTTTAATAGCTGTGTCTCCACTGCACACATTTTCAGTCGTTTTTTCAGCGTTTTTCTAAAACCGCTGAAGAAAGGACCGAAAACAGATCCCATAGACTTTAAGACATGTTCACACACGTTTAATGCCGTTTTCGTCCGTATTACGCCCGAGGCCATTACGGCGAAAACGCCATTCATTCGGTAATCACGTTCTCATAGAACTATGGATACGTCTCTCTCCCCCGGCAATCCGCGGCGGGGATTTCAATTCCTTCTAGGCGTATACGCGCCTACATGATAGCAATGGGCCGCAAGGCGGCCCCTGCTTACTCCCCGCTCCGCCCGCCCCGTCCACACGGGAAATTGGGGGCGAAATTACGTCCCGCAATTAAGCGTGTGAACATAGCTAATATAAAACATTCTGTAGTCGCCACAGCACGTTTTTTTCTGCTCGTTTTTGCTGCTCCCAGAATGTTGAAGTATAATACCACCTACAGTGTGCTACAATCCGAAAGCTTACTGAACCCATACAAACTGTAATAATCAAGCATGCCATGCTGCTGAGTGTAAGAAGTGAAAAGTAAACTCCTTGCATTGTACCTATTTTGCCTTTGACTCTTTAAAGGGGGGTCCCCACCAGATCTTTTAAAGATATTTGTACACAGTCATCTCAGACTACTACAAGGAACTGATTCTCGTTACAAAAGGGAGAAGCCTGTTCATCTTTACTCAAGGGGCGTCTGGAGGAAGTATTTGACTAATTATAAAGAAGACAAAGGAAGTTAAATCCTAGCTGCAGCGCTTAGTATATACAAAGGAAGGTGAACATAAGGAAGTTTTCTCTCTCTTTCTGTATGACTCAGTTTATTATCGTGACTAAAAATATCCAGCTTTTTTTAATTTATGCCCCACTAAGTACAAGTCAAATTCTACAGTGTGGTATGGTCTGTCCTACATAGATGTACAGCTGCTCCAGTGCTACTTTCTGCACTGTTGGTTGTTAGGGTATGTTCACATGCCGTAATTGTGGGGTGCATTTCGGCAAGCAATTACGCTTCAATACACTCCTCGTAGAGAACTATGAATTACACCTGTCTTCCTCGATGTGTATTGAACGCCGGGGGAGAGAAGTGACATGTCACTTCTTCCCGTTGTTTACGCGGCGGGGATAACGGAGTCGATTTGTGCCCCACCCTGCAGGCTTTAGAAGTATGTGCTGGTTAGCCCGTACTTCTAAAGCACACGGCGTAGGTGCTTAAGCTGTAAGACTTTCTTTGTTGCCCATAGCGACCAATCAGAGCTCCTCTTTCATTTCATACAGTGCTCTGAAAAAATTAAAGGAGAGTTCTGATTGGTTGCTATGGGAAACAAAGAAAGTCTTAGACCTGGACAGTTTTCATACATGTCCCCCTAAACCTTTTATTTATCTTTGTCCCACTATGGGACTAGACTTGATCGCTTTAATAATACATGGCAATACAACAATGTATTGCTTTGTATTATGCCTTAGGCATAGAGCCTCTTAGACCCAGTCTCTGACAAGGCCTAAGAGGCACCTGTCGGTGGGAAGCCCACTATTTAGCCTCAGCCAGCTACGGCAACCATCAGTACTCCACAATCACAATTTGGGGCTTCTGATATTTAGACACAGGGAGCCTCATCCCTCTGTAAATCACCTAGATGCTGTGACCGCCAATGGCCACAGCATCTAGTGGGTTAAATGGGTTTATGTGACCCAGTGATGCAGCTGTGTGTTGAGAGAGGCCTGTGGATTGCAAATGCAGCCACTGAAACCCCTGTAGCTTTATCAATTCTCTGAAAGATCAAGGTCAGGTTAATAACTGCAAGACTCTATATGACAGATAGAGGTAGCGCTATGATGTGAGAAAATGGCACAGACAAAAAACGGGTACGAAACAACCGAGCATAAGTAAATAGCGGTGGTGAGACAATTTTGACACATTTAAGGTGGTGATAAGCTCTATCTATCTATCTATCTATCTATCTATCTATCTATCTATCTATCTATCTATTTATCTATCTCTATCTATCTACAAAATAAAATTAGATATGTCATTAGGTATTTCACAATTGTATCCAGCTTAGCAAATTCAGTTTTCAGTTCTTCATTCTGCTGAAACATTTCAGAATTCGTTTTATTTGACCTATGACAGTGACTGACTCATTTTCATGTTAAAATAGAATAAAACACTGAGCACTACTACGATTATGTGTAATAATTCCAATTATAGTAAAAAGTCCTGTGGGAAGATTTCCATCTGGCAGGGGAGGTAATGTGCAATTGGCTGTGTTCATTGGATATCCTTACAGTAGAAAAGATATGTTTATTCCCTCCTATGTACAAGTGTAATTCCTAGTCAGTTTGATTTGCTTTATAAAAAAATCTTTATACATGTACTATAACCAGTGGGGCTGCTTTATTCATAGGGCAAATTGGGCTCTTGCACCACACCCCCTTTAACACACCTGTACCCCCAGCTGTGGCACCATTTATAACTGTGTTTCCATCATATACTCCACTTATAGCAGTTGGAGCAGAGAAGGAGAAATTCTTATTGGCTGAGAGGAAGAAAAGGAAGTGCCAAATGACACAGCTACAGATACAGTAGGTTTGCTACAGGTGCCTAGAATACACTGAGAACGGATCTCCATACATGATAGCATATGCCTATCTACGGGCATGTACATGTGTAAATGTATGGATATATGTATGTAGCAAGCAGTAGGAGACATGCATCTGGTGTGGTGGAGGACCTGCTGGGTTCTGTAGTTCCACACAGCTAACCAATGATCACAGCAGCTAGAGCGGGACGCAGGCCCTGGGACATGTTCCTGAAGCACACACACGTTTGTCAAATAGTTGGTTTTGCACATATAAGGTGGATCTCTGACCGCGGGCCACTCCTAGATTCATATGCTTGGTGGCTGGAGGGAATGTCCATGATGTAATGTGCAGAATAAAGTGACCAGACACCAGGAATAAGGTGAAAACATAAAAACAATTCTTCTACTGGGAAATAATCATCAGCTTCACCGAGGATGCAAACAATGCAGTCTGAGCAACAGTGGATGACACTGAATTCTCTGTTAGGCAGGTGTGGGAAAATACTAGATAGACAGTTCACTGCTGGTGCTTGGGGCTGACACAGTCCTGGATTGCTTCACTGAGGAAACCTTTACCACTTGGTTTATGGAGGGAAACTTCTATGGGATCACTTTGCACTCGCAGATAATGAGCAGCAATGTCCCATGGCAGGAGACCGGTCTAGCTGGAACATGGCTTGATAGCCACGAAACCCTGGTCCTAGTCAGAGACCTGATTTGGGTACCAGACAAGGAAAGGGGTCCTTGAGTCAGCTTCTCCATTCTGTCGAATTTTATGCCTTCTATGGAATTGATGCAAGTCCGCTTCTGAAGTTAAAGGGGTTTCGCCAGGACTTGCCTTATCTGCTAAAAAGCAAAAGTAAACAAGCCAAGGCTGAGCTGAGAGAGAGAGAGAGCTGGTCAGAGCACAGAGCCATGCATAAGGGATCGTGTGCAATGTTCACTCAAATTATCACACTACAACTAGTGGATTCTGTATACAAAAGACAACACCTTTCTCCACAGCAGCTTGAAAGGTCCTTCAGCCTCTTGAAAGCTCCTTCATGTTCCCTGTCATCAGATAAAGCAGGGATCTACTCAGATAATCACACTACAACTAGTGGATTCTGTATACAAAACACAACATATTTTTCCCCAGTCCCTTGAAAGCTCCTTCAGTTCCCTTTCATCAGATAAGAAGTGTGCTCTGCGCAAGCCCGGCCAGCAGCACTTGTCACTCTGCCTGGTCGTATCTAATGTAAGCTTTTAAGTAACTAAGGGGAGGTAAGGCAGCCTGTAGCTCTTTAAGGCTGCAATTTTTTTAATCACATATATTTAGAAAAGTGATTAAATACCCATTTTGGAGGAACCCACGTCAACATTACATTGTGGCAAAACCCCTTTAAGGACCGGAGAGTGTTGCTATCTCTGCAGGGGTCTGTGCGGTTCTCCTGCGCTCCCTAGACAAGTGTCTATAATAAGTATTTAGGCCGTGGGCTGCTGGAGAGACAGCAAACACACACAGTCACAGCAGACTTGCCTGCACAACAACTGACTGACTCTCTATATTGAGAGCGGCTGGGCTAGGGAGGTTCCACTCACAAGCTCAGGCACTTTCCAGACATTTCTGACATTTTAGTGAATGGGCTGATTACAGCCAATAGGGAGTAAGTTTACAAGTACTTCATACTAGTTAACAAATGATAACAACATGTATTGTGAACACACAATAGGACTCCTCAGTCAATTCACAGTAAAAAATAAATAAAATACCCTTATTCTTATCCCCCATTAAACACATACTTACGGGGGTTATCCATAACTGTTACTTATGTGTGTGTATGTCTGGGTATGTTACTGCGTACTAAAAAAATTTGGAAGAATGGGAATAAACATTGTAGTTAGGCCTGTAGTCTTAAAATGTGCATAATGGGTAGTTTATAGATGTTACTAAGTTAAGTGAAAGGGGTAGGTACTTAGGTCTGTGTAAAAAATGTATGATACACATACATGGTTTTTTGGGGTGGCATTTTTGGGTATGTTTTTAAAAGGTGATCCATAAGAAAAAGCATTACACAGCACACATAGTATGCCACTTTTCATTTTTATCATCCCTTTTGATTTCCCTTCTTATAAGTTGGCAGGTATGCCTTAAAGGAGGCTGACGTGCACCAACCAGGGTATGCTTCGAGCGTTAACCAACCACAAAGGGAAAAGGGGCCGCAGTGTAAATCAGACTATATTCCTCCTGTAACTGGGGCTAATAGCCCCCAATCACAGAAAAAAATTTTTAAAAAAAAAAAATGTGTTGGCATATAAGAGGCACAATATGTAAAATAAAAAAAGAAAAAAAAAGAAAATTTAAAAGAAAAAAATTACCCAAAACAACTTTTATCCCTTCTCCCAACAACCTAAAACTACAGTATATAAAAAAAAAACTAACAAAAGGGGGTCAAAATGTATCTGATCATGAACAAGGGAAAAGGGCCGGTCTAAATCTGGAAAATAAATCTGAAAAAAGGGTGTTTTCCCTTCTGAAAGAATTCGGTTTTTTTCTAAAATTATTTAAAAGGGGGGGCAAGCTACTTCCAAAAGCTGGTACTACAGACTGTTTTTTTTTAGTGTTAAGCTAAGCTGTATTGCATCTCTAGTGATATAACATCTCATGGCTGTGTCATCCAGACATTTCTGCCGTATGTTGGATACCTACAGGCCGAACTTCACTAAAGCAAATGTCAACATGACCTACAGCCATTGTGGCTATGTAACATGATGTTAATGTGAACACAATACTAAGAATTGTGCTGGAGAAATGTGCACCTTATGTATTGAGATGTGCAGATTTAAAAAATTTGACACTTCTTTCAGTGTCCGTGCACAATACAGATATCTGCAACAGCTACAAGCATGGATTGCATAGAGTTCTTATATGCCTGATGAAGTTTGCCAGTGTGCAAGAGAAACACATAGGGAGACATGTATGATCGGGTTTTTTACCCTTTTCTGGTGCAAAATGCGTCAAAGTGCGTCGGTTATGATGTCTAATGCGTATGCGTCTAATGCATATGTGTGAGGCGCATTGTTCATAAGACTCAACACTTCTTAATGCGTCTAACATGAGGGGGCGTTCTGGGGGCGTGATGCACCACACTCAAATTATTAGACACATATATGAATGCGGGTTGGCAAAACTAGGCGCATTACTGCTTGAACACGCAGGTCTATTTTGATGTGGTCTGCCTGAGCCTGAGTCAAAGTGAAGCTAGATTTGCTGTTGGGGAAAAAATGTCAAATATTTCTCAACTTAGAACAGTACAATAATAAAAAGTAATTTATGATAATTATCAAACTGTATGAAATTAACTTATTTAAATTTAATAAAAAATGTTATCATATAAAATTTATATAAAAATATAAAATTAAAATTAATAGAATCTAAAACTAATTTTACATTATATAACCCAATCAAGTGGAACAGATTTTTACATTTTTAATTTTTAGTAGATTAAGTTTGAAATGTTTTTTTGGTGCTCTCACCCTTTATTCTACATACACCAAGAGCCAGCACACCACAGGTCTGGCTGGGACCTGTGGTCCACAAAGCAAGATCATTATCACAGTTTCTATTCACCGACATGCTAATGACTTTTCTTTAATGTCCAGCCTATCTATATCCCTTATACATATGTTTGGCGCATTACTTACGCGCCTAAGTTCCATAATGAGCCAGACACACAGGCGAGGTGCATTAAAGTTTAGACACCATTTATGAATGCACAAAAACCACTTTCATACATTCAGGCGCATTTGACACTGAAAAACAGATGAGAAAATGAACTTCGATCCACCTAGTTCCGTACATGTCTCCCATAGTATCTTTGGTTCTTAATATTTTTAAAGTAAAATAAATCAGACACTATTTATTTTGGAACTTCATGCTCCTAATTGTGCAGTTTATTATACCGTTAATTTCACGAGCATAAGCATTTTTTTTTGCAAGCCCAAAAAATTACTGAAAATTTTCTTATACGGAGTCACCGTCGTGTGGGTGCTCGACCCGAGAACCGGCAGGAACACTTCAGCTGTACGCGACTCCACTGGGAGTTGCATACAGCTGAATCCCGAGTTAGTTGACAGTGTCCGGGCGCTTCCATGGCCTGGGCGCTGTCTGCGATCTTTGCAGCTGTATGCGAATCCTGTGGCCTACACTTACTCTCCAGTTCCCCCGCGGCGTCTGGAAATGTTGGCCCGGGCACCGGTGGTGATCGCTTGGATGTAGCCGACCCTTGGAGTGCATACGCAAAGACTCTATTGTGGAGCGAGGTGATGCCATGACCGCAATAGACTCCCAAAGGGGCCACAAACAATTTGAGCCCACCCCCGGCTCCCGGGCACAGGCATGGCATGTACATGCGGCCGATGGCCTATGACATCACGCCCCCTGTGCCAGAAACGAAGCTGGGACACCCTGGGGAGCGGCAGAAATGGGAGTACTTGTATTTTTTTTTTTTTTTAAACAAGCCCCCTTACCTGTCTTTTTGTGGGACTATACGGGGCCAAAAATTGTCTATTTGGGGTTTTAAACCTCCCCTATCCTGCTGGGGGACAAACCTGACAACCTGGGGGGGGCAATCCCTGCCATACCTACGGGGGACATAACCTGGATACCTGACGGGGACAAATCCCGGCTATACTGACTATGGGGGATTTAAACCTGCCTTTTGGGGACATTAAATGCTATATTTCCTATGGGGAACACTAAACTCTATCCCTGCCTATGGGGAATTAAACTGCCTATACTTGCTTGGGGGACATTTAAACGCCTATGGGGACTTTAAAACTGCCATACCTGCCTATGTAATTTTTATTGGTATCCATTTTTTATTTTAAAATTTAACGTACCGTGCATTTTACACCCTAGGCTTATCTCGGTCAAAAAATTTTTTTCCCAGTTTTTTGTGGAAAAGTAGGTCCTCTTTTTTTCCGGTCCAGGGGCGGGACGACGGTAGGCAGGGGTAGGCGACGCCTAGGGGGCCCCCTCTCCCTATCCCTAAGGGGCGCGGCAGGCCCGAACTTGGGCCCCCGGGCCGCTGCCATGGCCTAAACCGGCGGCCCCTTTTGCCCGCTTCTCGGACAGAGAGCGACCTCCTGTCCGCAGACAGTGTCGGCCCCGTCACAGGATCGCGGGGACCCCCGGGTAAGCCCGGGGCCAAACACCGGGGCGCGCGGGCCCTCATAGCGCTGAGGACCCGCCGCGGCCCCGGTGGCCAGCTGGCACGCTGTGAAGTGATGCATCGCGACGCTGCCTACCTCGGGGCCCACGCGTCATGGCGTGGCCCTAGGAGCTGCCAGAGGAGGCGCGCGGGAAAGGTAAGTTAAATGTGTTATTTTTAAGTGCCTACTGGGCCCTACATCCTGCCCTTGGCCCCCAAACCCCCTGTTGCCCCCATTCCTGCCTGTGGCCCCATTGGGGCCTTCCCCCAAAGCCCCCAAAACCCTGCCTAGCCCCATACCCTGCCTATGGCCCCCTACGCCGCCTTGGGCCCCCCTAAAACCCCGCTGTGGGCCCCCTACCCTGCCTGTGCCCCCCTAAGCCCCCCTGTGGGCCCCCTAAGCCTGCCCGGCCCCGATATTCCGCCTGGGCCCCCATAGCCTGCCTGTGGCCCCATACGCCTCCTGTGGCCCCCTCCCCCGCCTGTGGCCCCTATACCCTGCCTGTGGTCCCATACCCTGCCTTGGGGCCCATAAACCCCCTTTCCGAGCCCCCATACGCCTGCCCGTGGCCCCCAATTACGCCGCCTGTTGCCCCCCATGCCTGCCTTTGGGGCCCCATACACCTGCCTGTGGCCCCAAAACCCTGCCTGAGCCCCTACGCCGCCTGTCCCCCTACGCCTGCCTTGCCCCCAACCCTGCCTGTGGCCCCATACCCTGCCTGTTTGCCCCTACCTGCCTTGGCCCCATAAGCCTGCCGTTTCCCCTAAAGCCGTGGCCCCCATAGCCTGCCCGTGGCCCCATAAAAGCCTTCCTGAGCCCCCCCACCCTGCCCCGTGGGGCCCCTACCGCCTGCCCTGTGGCCCCCAACCCTGCCTGTGGGCCCCATACGCCCTGCCGTGGCTCCATACGCTGCCTGTGGCCACTATCGCCTGCCCCTGGGGCCCATACGCCTGCCTTTGGCCCCATACCCTCCTGTGGCCCATACCCTGCTGACCCCCAAAAACGCCTGCCTGACCCCCTTTGCCTGCCCCGACCCCCTCGCCTGCCGGGCCCCCAAAAAAACCGCCTGTTGGGCCCCATTACGCCTTCCCTTGGCCCCTATTGACTGTGGCCCCCCTATGCTGTGGCCCCCCTACCCTGTGAGCCCCATACGCCCGCCTGAGCCCCTAAAAAAAGGCTGCGACCCCTTTTCCCTGCCTGTGGCCCCTAGTATATACCTGCCTGGTTGCCCCCTTTACCTGCATGGTGCCCCTATAAATACCGCCTGGTGACCCAATCAAAATACCGCCTGAGTGACCCTAATCTATATACCCGCCTGAGGTGACCCCGTCTATATCCTGCCTGAGGTGACCCCAAAATCTAATTTCCTGCCCGAGGGCCCCCAAAAAAAAAAAAAATTTTATTACCTACCTGTCTAAGGGACAATTACATTACCTGCCTGACTTTTGGGATACATATACTTTTAACTGAGGGGGGGTTATATACCATAAAAGGGTTTCTGGAAATGGTGAGGATTCTAAATATTTGTGCCCAAATTTGCAGGGACGATATTGGCCGGGGGGCAACACGAGAAGGTGGAACCGGATGGAGAAGAAAAGGGAAAGGGTGAACGAGCTGATCAAAATACCCTGGCCCAAAAAAGTGTAAACCTTTATATGTCTGCAGGCTTTTAATACAATTATATCTACCCCTATATGGTCCTGTTGGGGTGGTTTTTAATCGGGGTTGTACAACCATAATAATGTGGGGGTTTGGGTTTGCTAGGGGTTTGGGAGGGTTATTTGATCCTTAAATAGTAATAGTTTGGGGCTTGGTTTTTAGGAGGGTTTTTTTGTAACAATCATTTTCCGGTGATTTGGCCCTGTTCGGGGGATTATTCGGTGATGTTTTTTAGGGGTATTACCGGTCAAACGGAGGGAGCGATTTTTAAACACAAATTTGTCATTGTGCAGGACGGAGGAATGGACGATGCTTGTGTAAAGGCAAAAATTAGTGACAAGGGGCCTGGGCAGGGGTGAGAGGATTTTGTTTTGTGGTGTGTGTGTGGGGGGACATTTTTTGGGGGGTGGGGGGGGGGGGGGGGTGCGCCATTGGCTG
The DNA here is from genome assembly GCA_025379985.1 of Phyllomedusa bahiana. Taxonomy (NCBI): domain Eukaryota; kingdom Metazoa; phylum Chordata; class Amphibia; order Anura; family Hylidae; genus Phyllomedusa; species Phyllomedusa bahiana. The sequence goes on from JAODAL010000751.1 coordinate 99,104, forward strand.
TACTTGCCTAGGGCACCAAAATGCCTTGTCCCGGGCCCGCGGTCGGCTTTACCAAATTATACGTAAATTTTTTAAAACTTTTATCATTGTTAATGCAAAATTTTTACATTTCGTGCTACATTAAGGGGCTAGCCCGAGCCCTTATCTTCCCATTATGTGAAAGCCCTCAGAAAGCTTTTTACACAATTTTTTGGTCATTATATAAGGCTAGGTTCCTGTATTTTTTTTTTGGGAGTTTTCATTGAAGTTTTGTGAAAAGTGAAGTGAAAAATAATCTAGCATGCAACATTTTTTTTTCCATTAAAATGATGAACACCATGGAAGGGAAAAAGTGCGCTGCTAGTGTCTGTCATTTAATGGATCCTGCTCTAAATGGAACATCCTACACGTGTGAACCAGGCCTAATTCACACGAATTATAGTAATTATGTTGGACTTCATGAGGTCAATCGTCTGCTCTATCACAGCTACAGTAATTCACACACATGTCATATTGGCTGTCATCTTTTATTGCTACTATTTTTGTGCATGTTTTTAAGTATTTACTCCAATAAATTTTTGCATGTTCTTAATATATTCTCATCGGGTGGTGCTGGAATGCAACAATATTTAAAAAAGATAGGTACATATATTATTCTGGGTCTTTTTCCACCGAGAAGGGCCTTTGCCCACAGGAGTGGGGTTACAATGGGTCTCTCCAAGGGAGCTAGTCCCTGCACCGATATCCACCTTCAGGGTGTCAGTGTGTACAACTGCAGAGTTCGGCTTTAACCTCTTATCTTCCCTGGCCGCATCCGAGTGGTACCAGAATGAGTTAGCACAGCAAGAGACTGGGTTTAGGAACATCATCACACTGCCTCGGTCTACAGTGTGGCTGTAACTGAAAAGAAGGAATTGGGTACTGAAGGATGTCCGCTGCCATGTGCTGTACCATCTTTGCCGGCTTTGAAGTAAAGAGGCCTAAGATCATTTGCACGATTAACCCCTTGTCTCCTGCCTGCTCATTTCTGCACCACACATCAAGGACACCTCACACACTACCACACATGTGGGCAGTCAAGGGAGACACTATCTGCAGAGTGTGCCCTGGGGGAACAACTACTACCATCATTCATCCACGGTGCAGACCCCCTCTTCACTGGTGCTGGGCACCGGAGGAGCAAGAGAGGTGCAGGTAAGTAAGGTACAAGCCACCGTGACAAGGACCGAGTCCCAGGGGCCCGCTGGCTTGCTACTTCCGCCTCCCTGTCCTCTTCCTCCCTCTGTGCTGCTTCGGTCCAGCAGAGTTTCAGTATTACTGGAGGTCTTCAGCATGTTGGTTTCAGAATGTAGGGAGTATACTTAGTTGTGGCATAGTATCTGTGCAATAATCTTAGTTCTGTTATTGAATCTATACAGTAAGCTTTCTTCTGTTTCAGTATGTTTGGAATAAGCTAAGGTCACGTGACCACTGCAGCCAATCAGCGGTCCAAGCCGTGATGACCCTGTTCGAAAGTGACTGTGTATCAACATAATACAGCGATTGGGGAGGCAGAAACGGTAATCTTTCCCTTTTCTCTGGAGAGAGTCTGCTAACAGCCGGCTCTACACTTCCACAATTAGGGTTCGTTCCCACGGCATAGACAAAATACTGGTTGGACTTTTTTGGTCACACTGGGGGGGGGGGGGGGGGGCGGCTTTTGTTCGCGATTTGTGGATTCAAGACGTCCTCCTTCACAGCCACATGTTCATGTTCTGCCTGAAAGTGCCTAGGGCAGCACAGACTGTAAATACATCCCTGCACAGACCCTGCTATATTCATAACTTCCATAGAAGTTAATGAGGAGGATGGCCACAAACGCCAACCTCCACATTCTCATGCAGTATCGGCTCACAGCTAGCACTAAGTGACCGATGCAGGGGATTTTACCTTTGGTAATTGCTCTAATTTGATCACCTTTGAGCCCTTTATCTTACCAACTAAAGCCCATGCATTACTCCGCCTGAAGAAGAAACGCGAAATGCGTGTTTGGGCTTGCGACCATGCTTTCATATTAGGTATACCTTTTTTAGGTATTTAATTCCCTATCTCTGCTCTTTGTTATGTTTTTATTTATGCACTCAGCACACATATAGCTATATGAATTATATGTCACATGATTATGTGTTACTATAATTATGCAAATTATTTTGTAATAGAGCACTCCTTGATTATTGTATATATTTATTATATATCTTATGATGCATTATTGTTATCATGAAAATCATGTTAAAACATTATGAGCACTTGGCCATTTAAGATATGGTTCTATTTATACTCATACTATAGGACTCATGTATGACAACTGTCCAGGTCTAAGACTTTCACGAAGCCCCTTTACGGGGGCCGGGGTTTTTACTTAAAAATGCCCGCTTTTTTCCCGGGGCCCCAAAAAAAATTTGGTTTTTTTTACCCCTTTTTAAATTTGAAACCCTATTTGGCCCTTTTTTTCCCCCCTACTTTTTTAAAATTTTAATAGTAAGCTTACGTATATTTTTGAAAATTAACCCCGTTTTTAATCCGGGGCAGCTATCCCAAATCTTTTATAATTGAAACCTAACATGAATAACTTTTCCCTCCCTTTTATAGTCTACTAACGCCCCCTCCTTTTGGGGTTCCTTCCCCTGGCATCAAAGGATTTTTTTCCCTTTTTTTTTTTTTTTTTCCTTTTTTTTTTTGTTTTCCAAGCTTTAATCCCCTGACGACATCTTTTCTAATTCCTTTGGTTTTCCGATGCCAAAACCTACTTCTCATGGTTCTAACCTATAAAAGGTAGACAATTTTTCCAATGTCTTTAATAACCCCTACTAACACCCGCCCTGAAACCCCCGGGGGAGAACGCAAGGGGTTTTCCTTTGCAACCATGTTTTATATATATTCCCTTTTTGGTTTAACCCTATTCTGTTTTGATAGTTTTTTTGGCCTTCGCACAAAACGCTTAAATATAACTGTATGTTTTGTTTATAATTTTAATAAAATCTTAATTTTTAAATAAATCCTTTTTTAATTTTTTAATCTATATTTGGCTTTTTGTTCTGTCTGAAAACTTGCCCGGCCAAATTTTTCTTTTTCATTTGGGTCTTTGCAACCGGTACATTTTCGGGCCAGAAACTTGACTCCCTCTCCTTTTCATAGGGCCTAACGGGGATTAATTGGGTGCAAGGCCAAAAAGTTTGTGCCCTCTTTATTTTATAAGGCAAACCCCCCAAGGTGGATCCACACAACTAAATTAAATTTCCCAAAAAAATTTTTGTTAAACATAAAACACTATTTGGGCCTCTTTTTTTTTCCATCTTTTTGCTTGCACTGAAGAGGGGCTTCTGTCGGCACACTCTCCCCATAAAGCCTCGACTGGTGGAGGGCCGCAGTGATAGTTGACTTTGGGGAAAACTTCTCCCATCTCCCTTTTGCATCTCTGGAGCTCAGACAGTGACTTGGGGTTCTTTTTTTACCTCTCTCACCAAGTCTCTTCTCTCACGATTGCTTAGTTTGGCTGGACGGCCAGGTCGAGGAAGAGTTGTGGTCATCCCAAACTTCTTCCATTTTAGGATTATGGAGGCCACTATGCTCTTAGGACCCTTGAGTGCTGCAGAAATTCGGGTTGTAACCTTGGCCAGATCTGTGCCTTCCCCAAATTTCTGTTCTGAGCTCCTTGGGCAGTTCCTTAGATATCATGTGCTCTGACATGCACTGTGAGCTGTGAGGTCTTATATAGACAGGTGTGTGCCTTTCCTAATCAAGTCCAATCAGTTTAATTAAACACAGCTGGACAATGAAGGAGTAGAACCATCTCAACGGGGATCAGAAGGAAATGGACAGCATGTAAGTTAAAGGGGTTGTCTCACTACATTGATTCATCTTACCTCAGTCCTGTTTTCTTGGTTTCACTTTGAATTCAGGGGCGTATTTACTGGCTTTCACTAGACTGCAGTAGAAGCCAGGTCTGTAGATATAGCAACCAACCCTGGTAGCCTATCAAATAGATCAAACAGGTCTGTAGCTATAGCGACCTGAGGAGCTGATGCAGCCCATACAAGAGGGGATATCTAGGAATAGGTAGGACATATATTGCAAAGTGACTTGTTTTTGCAAGATCTTTAACATTAAAAGCAATCCTTGTTGCGAGACAACCCCTTTAAATATGGGTGTCAGAGCAAAGGGTCTGAATACTTATGACCATATGATATTTCAGTTTTTCTTGTTTAATAAATTTACAAAAATATCTACATTTCTGTTTTTTTCTTTTAAGATGGGGTGCAGAGTGTATATTAATGAGCCAAAAAATTAACTTTTTGGATCTTACCAAATGGCTGCAATGAAAGAGAGAGTGAAAAATGGAATGAGTACTTTCCGTACCCACTGTATGTGGTGGATTGTATATCATTCCCTAATATGTTTGTGACCATTCAGAACTTTTTTGATGGTTCTTTTTTTAATCTTTTTATATGTTCTATGCTGTATTTTATAAATTGTTTAAATAAAAATTTTAATAAGTGTTGGTTTGGTGCATTTATATAGAAATTTAAGTGATTCTGGTTAATGTACTTATTATCATTAGGATTCATACTCCCCTTGTTGGTTATCAACTGAAGTCCAAAAAGATCTGGGATTCAAAACATTATCCTTTTTCCCCTCCTATAGAAAGTGTTTTATTCCAAATCTTTTGATTTTCTATGACATGCAAAACAATTATTATTTGCATCCAGGCTCAGAGTGACCCACAGGAGAACAGGTGAAACCCCTGTGGACCCCTGAGCATAGCAGACCTGGAGTTCCTTTTTAACTGTTTATACATCTTTGGGAGCGACAGAAAGGCAGAGAGATAGAGGCAAGAAACAAGAGACAGAGTATAAAAGGCATGTAAGGGAGCCCGAAAATTTTCAAATAACTTAAAGTGGGCCCTTAAATCACCCAATTAACAATTTTTGATTAAATTTCCAAGGTGGGCCCACTTTTTAAGGACCCCCGTTTGGGTGGGTGCACATTTTATGTAAAAGTGGGAACCCCTAAATTTATGGTTTAATTAAATATTTATGAGAAACCCGACCAGGTTTAACATTGTTGCCCGAAAAAAATTCTTCTGCGGCATACATACAGGCACAGTCTAGTGCCAATACGACAAGGGCTGGCTCTGGGTGACATGTATGAATGGGGTTGCGCCAATTTTCTGATGTACTGTGAGCCAAAAGGAATGTATGAACAGGTGCATCCCAAACTTTGGCTTGATAAGTGCCTTTGTAATGTGCTTTTTAATGCGCCAAAGATTTGGGTGTTCTGGGAGCGTGTCGCACCACAGTCTTAGCGGTAGACACAGTTATGATTCGTTGATGCCAAATCTAAGCACAGAACAGTTAGAACAGCCAGACCAGGTTAAAGTCTATCTGCGCCAGACTTGTCGTATTGGCACTAGACTGCGCCTGTATGTATGACCTGCAGAAGAAAAGGTTCATACATTCTGGCACATTTTACACTATCTTAAAGCTATTTAGAACTGGAAATCAATAAATTCTAAAGCTCTGTAATACAGGGTTAAAAGTCTTGCAATTTCAAATGATCAGTATATTTCCATAAATCTCGTGTCCTTGTTATTGTTTGAGAGAATTTCAGACACAGACTCCAACAAAGTGTAAACAATGGCTATGTTATGAGTTACCAAGGATAACTAGTAAAGAGCTTAGAAATCGTCAATGCCCTTGTTGTTCTGGCATGCGGAATAGAAACACTGACCTTTAGAAATCTCATATCACTATGTTATATATGTTAAATAGCGTTCACGAATATTTAGAATAATCAGCATAACTAGAGGTGTGATTTTAGTACTTTACCAGTAAAGATGCTTTTAATGATTATTATTTAGGTGATTGGGTTTTAATACATGTATTTATAATAATTATTTATAATAATAATTTAATTTTTATTTATATAGCGCCAACATATTACAATTTACAATTTAGAGGGTGTACATACAGACATTACATAATTAAAAACTTACAATGAGGACACGAGGTATTGAGGACCTGCCGGGGAGAGCTTACAATCATTATGTGTATGGGTGAGACAAAGGGTAAAAAGTGCTCATTTACAATGGTCCCGCCATGTTACAAAATAGGAGGGGTTTACATTAAAATTGGGTGACCCGCCACCCTGACAGTACATCTATATACAGATAAGTGCCTGTGAGTGCCTAGTGTAGGAGTGACAAATGTGTGTGATAGCAGTTAGGGATCTTGGTGGGGCGAGGCCCGAGAAGATGTTTTCTCAGGAAACCCCCTTAAACCCATGTAGAGTTGTGAATGTGCCTGATTCTTGGAGAATTGGGCCAATTTGGGAGGTTCGGATGATTGAGGAATGTAATCTGATATCATCAGCAAACGGGAGAGCACGGTAGGGTTGGTAGACAGAGATGGGAGGAGATGTAGGGAGGAGCAAATGTGGAGAGCTTTATGGGTGAGAGTGATGAGTTTATGTTGTTATCTGTAAATGAATAGGTAGCCAGTGCAGTGACTGACACAGGGGAGAGGCATCAGTATAGCGGCTGGAAGAAAGACAAGCCTGGCAGCTGCATTCAAGACAGATTGAAGAGGGGCGAGTTTTGGGAGAGAGGGAGACCCATAAGCAGGGAGTTGCAGTAGTCAAGAGAGAGTGAATAAGAGCAACAATGAGGGTTTGAGCTGTTTCCTCAGTGAGAAAAGTACGGATTTGGAGATTTTTCTTGGGTGCAGATGACAGGAGCGGGCAAGGGATTGGATAAAAGGGTGAAAGACAGATTATAATCTAGTTTACCCCAAGGCAGCGGGCCTGTTGCCTAGTTTTTATGGTGGTGCCACACCTGGAGACAGAGATAGCAGGGTGGGTTGGTTAGAAGATGGTGGAAAGACAAGAAGTTCGGTTTTATGAGGTTTAGTTTCAGATGGAGAGAGGACATGATGTCAGAGACAGCGGACAGACAGTCACTGGTGTTTTGTAGCAGGGCAAGAGGTGTTACTAACACAGATGACTAAAAAGGTATTAACCAATAGAAATCTGTTTTGCATAGAATGCTCAAAGTTAATAAAACTGCTTGCAAAGCTTGCAATAAAGGAGAAAGGATACACTAACATTTTGGGGAATGTCTCTTGTTCTTTTGACGTTGTATGTACATACACTTTGGAGTTAATTTATAAATTGGACACCGCACAGACAAAGCTGGGGGATATTTTAGATTCCCATATCACCAGGATACATACATGTCACCCTGAATCCCAATTTTTCAAAACTTTGCAATAACTGTATGCCTAAATATTCAATATAATGTGGGGGATACCAAAAAGGAAAATTAAGAGAGATTTCTAACAGATTTAAAGTTATTTTTACAATTTGTTTATTAAGTTTTTTTAAACCCTGGAAATTAAAGTTTTTCTAAAGAAACTAAGAAATTGGAAAGATAAATGAGAGATTGGGTAGTGTGGGCAAGAGGTCATCCACAAATTGTTGTAGCTTAAATGCATATGTCTGATTGTGAGTACAAATATTTTTTAAAAAGTAAAAAAAAAAAAAAAAGAAGTTTTACAAATACAAAAAAATTGCAAGTTCAAATCACCAATTTCCCGTTTTACAAATAAAAAAGAAAAACAATTAAAGAGGAAACTTAATTTTCCATGGCTGAAAACTGGAATAAAACGTGATCAAAAAGATGCATGTATCCCAAAATGGTCCCAATAAATGTACACTTCAGTCCGCAAAAAATGAGTCTTCAAATTTATTGGTCTCAGAATATAATGAGGCAAAGAAGTTTACATAACAAAACTGTCTCCGATACCTGCTGTTTAATCCTTTATATGCCACAGCGACAGGGATCATGGCATCTAACCGAATGAGCAGCAGTGCTGTTCCTCCTTCTGATCGCCCCCCTAAGTGATGATACCATCAAATTTATTGTATATTCCCATGCTGTGACATTTGCATGGTCCAGTATGTGGGGAGCACGACAGGCCCTTTGAAAGTTCGCATCAGAAGACATGTTTCGGATTGCTAAAAAAATTATCTACTGTATCCCGGCACTTTCAACTGAAGAATGCAGGGGATACAAGTGCCTTTGCATTTACAGATATTGAAAAGGTTTTCAGATCTAAAAGAAGAGGTGACTTGTACAAATAATTAATTAGTCGAGAGTCCAGGTGGAGTTTTGATTTGGGCACACAAATCCCTAATGGTTTAAATATCAGACAAGATATAACTTATTAATAATGCCTACATGCTTTACATAGGGTGTGCTAATTTATGTTTTATGATATATATTTGTATGTTCATGTATGTATTCTTTTTGTTTCATGTTGACTCACCCATTTGTTGGATTTGCACATATGATAATCCTTGAATGTTTTAAAAGCTTATAATTATTTAGCTGTCAGGCTACGATTAAGGACGTTATCGTCCAAATCGCATCAGAGAGAAACAATGCGCTACACTCCATGAGCGTTATTACATGTGGATTACATCTGCTAAATTATTTTTATGTATTTTTCAAATTAAGAAGAAATGTTTTTAGATGTTACCTGTCTGGATGGAAGCTACGATAATTTTTCATATTGTATGACTGTCTTACAAGCAGAAAATGTACTAGTAACATAAAATGTACTGTGTCACAAAAAAAAATATCTCAACTTTTGGATAAGTAAAAGCATTCAAAAGTTTAGGTAAAAAAACGAACCCCTAAAATACGCTAAATTTTACATAACTTTAAATAAACCCTGTCCCCTGTGATTGTCCCATCTACATCTGGACAATTTGCAGGTAAACCTGCAATGAAATTTTTGCACATGTACAATCTGATGGAGAGGTCCAATATTAATTGGTTTCAGGATGACCATATGTTGAAACCATAACTATATGGAAAACTGGTGCTTGGTTTAGAACTCCCAAAATGTCACTCAACATAAATGAAAAAGAAAGAGCAGGTAACTAATACAAGTAAAGCAAGTCATTGCATGTAACAGTCAGAAAGACCTGCTAGAATGAACTGTCCATTTTGTAAATGAATTCAAACACAATGTGGCCCCCAAAAATGGGGTTGCCCTCACCTGGAAATGCTCATCCTGGCACATATAAAAAGCAGTATAGAACATGTAGTACTGCACTGTACTGTAGTGCATCCTGATGCCATCTCCACCTTCTTGTCTAGATGATGTAAAAGAAGACTTGAATCATTAGACCAAGTCACCTTCATCCGTTGCTCCATGGTCTAATTTTGTTGTTCAAGTGTCAATTGTAGATGTTTTTGACAGGGGATCAACATTAGCATTCTGACCTGTCTGTCGCTATGCAGCCTCATGGTAAGCAATACGCAATCCACTGTATCTTTGGCACCTTTTCATCAAAGCCAGTATTTTAGCAATTATGCTACAATTGTTCTACTGTGGGATCAGACCAAATGGTATAGCCTTGCTCTAAATACACATCAATGAGTTATTGAGCTCTGAACCCTTTTACTAGTGCACCGCTGTCCTTCCTTGTACCATTTTTGGTAGGTACTTATCATTGCATAGTGAGAATATCCTATAAAACCTGCTATGTTGGAGGTGCTCAACTTTAATAACTGTTCACTTACCATTTAAAATATATTTAACAATGTGATATGTGGCATATATTTTACAGTCCTCTTCTGGAATGACTCATAACTCATACAGTACTCCAATGGCCCTCTGGAAAGTCTAATATCCACTTTGCCAAGGCATTCCAAGTAGGGCTGCACAACTTTCGTCTTATAGATTTGCACAATTGCTTCAGAGGTATGGTATGCACATACTAAAATATTCTGTACAATGAGTACTGTCCCTAACCACAGAGTAGACAAAGAGACACAATCAAAGTCCTTGATACTGTCTCTTTAAGGATCAGGAACAGCAGTAATACAGTAATAATGCAAATTCATTTCAACATATAATATACAGTGCGACGCATAAACCTTTCACTGTCTTACACAGACAAAGAGATGGGTTTGCTCTTTAAGTGATGTTCACATGACAGTATATGCAGAGAAAAAAATGTATGCAAATTTTTTACATAGTTTTCAAAAGTGTTATCGGGATTTAATAAAAAATTTTAGTTTGGGTTTTGAGGTAGATTTGGAGACTGAAACCCATTGGAAGTTGTACTCCCTCACATGACAACAAAAACTCCAACCAAAATGTTAAATAAAAAACTAATTTAATACATTTCCTATTTATCAACAAATTTCCTTTCAACACTTGACAATCTCTCCCCTCACAACTCATAGTCTAAGATACCTAACCACCCGCTCAACCACCCTACAAACAGTAAAAAGCAAAAAATACACTATCTCCACTTAGATGTAAAACTGAAAACTAGTGGAAGAATCTAGGGTGGGGATTGGGTGGGGTTGGCTGGAAGAGACAGAGGGATAAAAATGTTAACTTGGCCCTCTAATAACATAGGGGATGATGGAATAAAGAAAATGATCTTGGTTGATTTTGGTCGAGATGGAAATAGTTTCAACCCTAGGGAAAGAAGGGGGAGGTGTATCCTGCAGGCCTGTTAATAGCATCTCTGAGGTCACGCATTGGGTTAGAGTCAAAGGTTGCCACTGCATTTAGTATACACTTAAATACTCCATAAAAATGAATTCATGGAATACATATGGGCAGAGTTCCATCTTGGCAAGATGAACCTACTTTGTGCTTATTGCTTTTGCTCCTTCAGGAGCTGTTCTGTAAAGATCTCTTTTTGATGTCTTCCTTTTGAAAAAAAAATAAAAAACATAATGTCAAAAATGTAGACTTCCTGGATGCAGGAATTAAAGAAATGCCAACAATCCCATACAAACACACCAATTATTGAATAGAGGCCTGTGTAAGCAGAGACTGTTGGCATTGCTCTTCACAGTAATGAAATACTGCAATGTCATCTGAACCTAATGTTGTTGCCATGCCTCACTGATTGATTTCTGTGGGTGGATAAAAGGGAAAAACATTCTTCTTTGAAGAGTATTAAAGCGGGATTCTAGATGGCACTAATAACTCGATAGTGAGGAGTATTAACAAGAAAAAGGTATATGCATTATGCTGGCATGCATAACGCTATTTGTACCATTAGAGAACAAGTTTTGCTAATAAGTCAAGAATAAAGTATTTATTAGCAAACCACTAGTTACAATTATAAAAACAGCGCTAAGAAAACAATAGGTAACATGAGGGAAATGGATGTGGGTGGAAAAAAAATCACATCAATTTACAATATTTTGCACAGCACTAATACCAATAATGTAAGCCTGCTGTGCCTTGCAGATATCGTCCTACACATTGCCTCAGCAGTGATGGTAACTATAACTGGATACACTCTTGTTCCAAAGCAATGGTTGGGTTTGCTCTTGCAACATACAAAAAATATCTGTTTATATTTTTTGAATAATGTCTTTACTCCAATAAGCTGATTTTTGCAAACATTAAGCAGAAAGCTTTAACCCACATACTTGCAAATATTTTAGCAACACCTTAATTTTTTGGTTTTCCCTCCTCCCAGAAATTTGGGTTAAAATGTTAAACAGATTATTGCATATACCCCAAGTTGGTACCAAAAACTGCACCTTAGCCTGCAAAAAAATGAGCTATCACACAGCTCCATCTTTGTAAAAAAAAGTTTTATTGATCTGATGATACAAAACAAATGAAAACAAGTTTTGTTTTTTCTTTAAAACTAGTCAAATAGAACAAAAATATCCAAGAGCACTCTGGGCTTAGTACTATCTTTCTGATCTCCACCAGTCCTCTCAATCCACTGAACTTGGATGAACAAGGCTCTTCCTAGACAGCCAGTTTCCTTACTGCTGGTCTCACTCTCTGACTTAGGGCTAGCACTTCAACAGCACACAAAGTGACCCACCAATAGCCCCAAACTTCTGCAATTCTTCTTGCTTGCCGCTCGCAGGCTTTTCTCGCAACAACAATTCCTGGACTCCATACTCTTCAGGGACTCTGGAATCTCTGCTCTGACCCTTGAGCCCCACATTGTACATCCCTGGCTCTTTATCTTTGTATATGGCCTACAGGTACTCTCTGAACTCTGGCCTGCTATGCTCACACACTCTAAGCCGACTCCTCAGGGAGCTCAAGTGGTCTGGCCACACATTGCTCTCCTGACACCAAACACAGCCTTTTATCATTTTACCTTGCCCAGCTAACCAGAGGTGCCGTGTAATGCTCTGCACCACTGTGCTCAGCACCACATCATATGCCAATTATGTCCTCCTACAACACTGGGTTTATTAGTGGAATATTGTTGTGATAGACCTTCAATGTTTTCTTGTACTTTTCTTGCCCACTAAACAATTATATAAGAGCTGTAAAAGAATTAAGGGAGACATGTATGAAAGCTATCTAGGTCTAAGACTTTCTTTATTTCCCATAGCAACCAGTAGCAAAATATTTTAACCCATTGTATATGCAATGCTACCAACTGTTGTCATTGAACAAGGCCCCCTCGTCTTCCAATGTAATAATTCAAATAAATGCTGACAACAAGCTTCTCTGTATAAATCTTTACTGCGTATCAAGAATATAAATACATTGTATAGCCTTCAAGCTAACCGCACACTTTCACAGCCACTTTCCTTGGAAGCACGCTCATCCTCTGCTGGGGTATGGAAAAAAGTTCATCCTATCAGTCTCTAATAATTAGACTGGATGAGTAGAGGAGCTGAGCCATCTGCACACAGTATGGAGCACCTGCGACTTTTCAAAGGTAAATCCTTTTTCTTCAAGCATGCGTGGAGAGTATCTGGGCACATATATAAAGCTGCCTTCTTAATTGCTAATGATCTACAAAGTGAATGCCCTAGTTATACAAAAGGATAAAATACGTGTCCAAGATACAAAGCTAAAGTGAAAGACACATAAATAAACATATATGAAAAGACAAAACATTTAAAAACAATATATCTATAAGAAAGGTTTTAAATTCAACATTTCAATCAAGCCCTTCGGTGTACAGGACTCCAAATGATAACTCCAAAAAGCCTCTCTAGGCAGAAGTTTGTTAGATAATACTTGCTTGTGGCATACTCGGAACCCTGGGGTGGCCCCCTTAAGATGGTGATGTTGTCTCGGGGTACGATGTTATGGCACGAGGATAATATGGTGCTAACTTCCCAGGGACATGAGTACCCAAAAATTCTTCGATGTCCCTAGTCAATGACACCAATCATTGACGACAATGCCAAGGGTTCTGGAAACAAGGTAGTTGCATTTTATTGCAGCATAACTAGTTGAGCCCTTGTTTCTGGATTGCAACAGGAATACAATATACTGGATGCTGCGAGTAACAATGGACTTGACTTGAGCTATGATGTCAATAGCTGGCCTGCTTTGATTATGATACAAACAGTCCTCTGAGTATGTGTCAGTCTCTGGTTCAACTTGAGATGCTGGGAGTAGTATTACTTTCAGATACAGATTAATGATACAGACCTCTAATTCCTGAAGAGTGAGTTTCTTACACCAAGGAACAGGCTTTGAGAATAAGACTGTTTGACAGAACACTGATTCTGGACTTTACTCGGATTTGAGACAGACTGTAAGCTACTTCCGCATGAGTTGACGCATGTGAGTGCTGTGGATCTCTGACTTGGAAGCCTAGACGAAGACTATGACCGCTGGTGGGAGAACTCTATTTCAGACGGCTCGGACAGAAGGTTTCTGAACTGGACCTTGCGCCCATCTGAATAGCACTGGAGATCCTGTGATGAGCCCCTTAGTGTAGGAGATTTAAGGACAGGTTTGAGGTTAGGCTAGGGGCCCTAGCAGAATGGCTGAGGTGAGCCAGGGAGCAAAACACTCCTTGTTCTTGCCGGAGACCTCGCACACCTCTCCGATGGAGGAGCAGAGGAAATAACTAACACTGCCTAACTTGCCTAATTGTCCTATACTGACTCTCACATAGCTAACTGTGCCTCTGGCCAGCATTGTGTGTTGGCCATAGGATAGGCTGAGGGGTCACATGTCAGAGAGCTCTTGCATCATTCTTTGATCGAAACGGTTATGCAAGCCCATATCAGCAGTTATACATGTTATATAACATAGATAATGTAATATAACAAGCAACCACACTGCAGAGGAGCGCATACTTGAGAATTTTTAGACTGCAATATTATTGATTTATTTTTTGCACTGAAACATCTGACAGAATACAGCAAAATTTGGAAAAAGATTCTTCAGTGCTGGGTCACTACATCTTCCCATTGAGAAAGATAGCCGTCCTCGCGACTTGTTCTTAACAACTTGATTTAGTAGCTAATAGCCATAAAAAACACAAACACTGGGTTTAAAACATATATAGTGCAAGTACACCTTAGTTAAGAACACTTTGATAAACTGCGGTATGCCTTGGTGGCAAGAGAGTTCTCTGTGGGCAATTAGAAACCCATCGTCCATCACAAGCTCTGTGGCAGGCACTAGGGAAATAACAGGCTATGTCCTATCAGTTCCATCAGGCATGGGTTTTTTGTGACTAAGAGTGCTTGGTCTTGAGACCAAGGTGTGAGGCTTAAACGTTTACCATGAATAGTTATCTAACTAAGCTAACAAAGGGCAATTACAAATATACAGCAATATATATATATGGCCAAACATATGTAAAGCAGGTAATATAATATATGCATACAGTTCAGCAATTTCATATCTGTAGCGTACGGGGTGTGTTCCTTTGGTTGACGACGCTCAGATCTTCGAGGGTGATGCTCTCTTCACAGCTGCTTGTCGAACTGGAACAGATTGTGGGAACTTCCGCTGGACGGCGGCAGGTAAGGGTGAGAGCAGCATTAGAGGGTTGCAATGCACAAGGCATATGTATCCTTGGTAGCCTGCTGGTATGAGAATCGGTGGTAACTCTCATGGTCTGTCCTCAAAAGGAGGATTCTCCTTGACGGAGACTACTGGGATCTGGCTGGTTTATACTTTGAACTGCAGCGTGGGTGAGAAGGTGCTATGAAAGCTTGGGTATCTTCTCTGGTACATAACCTTTAACTCCTGTTACGGTGTACAGTCTGATGGTGCCATACAGGCTTCTTGTTCTTCATAGCACAATCCAGATTCAAGGTCTCAGGGTAAGAGTATGGAATGTCTGTTTCGAGTCTGGAGGTGGATCGTGGTCCACCGCAGGCGATGGCGTAAGCCCACACCAGGGTGTGGAGTCTTAGTGGAGTCTTCACGAGTATTCACCAGAGGACCTGGCGCAAAGCGGGTAAAGGACTTGCTGACGGCGGAGGATGTCCACCAGGTCACTACACTGTGGCTGGGCTTGCCTGCGGTGGCGGCCAAGGCGGTAGGCGAGGTACAGACATCGGCAGTCAGGTCGTAGTCGGGGACAGGCATGCAAGGGTCAGGGCAAGGCGGCTGTGATTGTGAACATAGACAGGCAGAGGTCCAGGGCAGGCTGGCAGGATCGTGGTCGGTTAAACGTAAGCAAAAGGGTCTGGTTACAGGTAGCAAGACAAGGGCTTTCTGGATCGCTTTCCCAATAGGCATGTGCATAAAGAATCCGGCAAGGAACTGGAAAGTGGACTGGGCCATAAGTAAATAGGTAGACAGTGCCCGGCAATGAGCCAATTACCGAGCAGCTCTGTCCTTTAAATCTCAGATGGCAGGCGCTATTGCGCGCATCCTAAGGCGGCTGGCGCCCGCGCACGCGAGAGACCGAGAAAGACAGGACGGGGCAAGGAGCAGGAGGCCTGGGTAAGTCAGCGGACCCGGGCAGCGGGATGAGGGACCGGCACCCGGAGGTGCGGGGACGGGGCGTCGCTCGGAGTCGGGCACAGGGATGCGCTGCGACCCGGACGAGGTCTGCTAGGGCATCTGTGACAGTATCCCCCCCCCCCCTTGGCGTGCCCCCTTCCTTTTAGAGTGGAGAAATTTCTAATAATGCTGCAGTGTCCATGGATGTTCTCCTCCGGCTCCCTCGATCTTTCCTCGGGCCCGAAACCCAACTTCCAGTAAACTAGAAAGTAACGTTTCCCTCTATGTCCTCCTCATAAGATTTCTTTAACCACAAAGGACTTTAGCGGCATCAGCCACAGACGGAGGATGGCTGCCTTCTTGAGAGAAACGATTAAAGGACAGACGGTTTTAGAAGCGTAGACATGAATGGAGTTCAGGGCATACGCATCGGTCAGGATGGGATGCCGGAGTTTAGTTACTAGGCCAGCCGGGTTTATGCGTTAAAGGACCTCGAAGGGTCTACAAAGCGAGGCGTCCCAGTTTGTAGGAGGGATTATGAGGAGGACATTATTCGGGCTGACAAGCCACCAACCCATATCACCCGGGGTGAAAGACAGGAGGAGTGGCTTCTTCTTTTATACTGGCCTGCAGCCTTCATTTTTGCGGGTCAGACGCACGAAGCAGGATTGGCGTCAGGTCAGGGACAAACGGTCCCTTTAGTCCTGGAACAGAGTAGTCAGCAAGTGCATATCTTTAGGGACCTCGGATGAGGATTGTTAGTGGAGAGGTGGGCTGGGATGTATAGCCGTACACACGTGTAATGGGGGAGGAGGCACCCCGCCGGACTATAACTCTAGGGAAATATACGAAAATTCCGCAAGGGAAGTAGTTGGCCAGCATTTTGCCGTGCAGACTCGAATGTGGCGCAGGTAACATCCAGATTATGATTCACCTCTCTCATCTGGCCATTCGTTGAGGGTGGGTAAGCGAGGAGAAGTCAAGCTTCACCTGTAGATTTAGCGAAAAAGGGCCAACCAGATTTAGAAACAAACACTGCACCCCCGATCAAGAGATGATTTGGAGAGGCGAAGATTCGTGCAGGACGAAAAATGTGGAGAAAAAATAGCTCGGCCAGGCAGCTTGGGGGGTTCGAATGGGCAGACTGTCAAGGGGGACAAAAATGTGCCATTTTAGAAAACTGGTCTACCACCACCCACACAACGGTATTTATCCGGGGGGACGACGGGCGGATAGGTCGGTTATGAAAGCCCATCGCTACGTGAGACCTATGGTTGCGTAGGGATGGGCAGTGGGTGCTAGAGCACTGCCGGCTGTGGCGTGGGGCCTTGTTCGCGAGCACAGGATTGTACACGACTGGGACGAACTCTATAACGGCCTTTAGCTGGAGGTCATGCCTCCAATAGTACGGGACAATAGGTAGAACGTTTTTGTCGGGACCGAGTGCCGGCCACCAGCGAGCAGTTAGCAGTGACCCCACTTCAGGATACGCTACGGAGCGCAAGGGCGGGACATATGTCTTCCCGGTGGGACGTTCCGGAGGACGACAGGGGTCTGCGCGAGATATAGGCTGTTCCGGAAGGGAAGATGAAATATTGTGCCTTCTGAGATCGCTTCTTCACCCACCACGTCGGTATGACGGGGCGAAGAGGGCATATTGCCTTCACGTTTTTCTCGGCAGCGTCTGGAAATGAATCTGAAAAATTAAAGCGGACGAAAGAAAAGCGACACCTAGCCCAGACGTGGATTAAGTCGCTAGGAGGCAGTCTGGAGGTTACTGGAGGTATTTTATGATCCGATGAGATACAGATGTGGGTCGCCGGGCCCTTCCAGCAAATATCGCATTCTTCCTGGGGCCAGTTTTATGGCTAATAATTCCCTTGATCTCAAACTGGTGTAATCCTCTCGCCTAGTGAGCAAAGTCTTAGAAAGAAGCCACAAGTGACTGTTTTGCCTGAGTGGGCCCTTTTTGTCAGTGAGGAATGCTCCAGCGTCCTACCGATGAGGCATCCTACTTCAAGCGAGAAGGTTTCGTGGGTCGGTCCGCGACAGGATGGACTCGCAGATGCAAAGGCCGTTTTAAGCTTGGTGAACGCTTCCTCGTCTCGGTAGGTCCAGCTCGTTGATTGGCGTTTTTCTCTGTATGGGCCACAATGAGAGAACACAAGCGTGGAGAAGTGCGGATTTATCTGCCGGTAGAAGTTGCTAGAAGCCCAGGAGACCGTTTTGTATGCCGCAGGCCACTGGGCGGAGGCCATTTGCAAATACGGCTGACAACTTGGCTGGGTCACATCCGTAGCCTTGCGAGTTATAGTCCGAGATAATATTAACCCAGGAACGGAAAGGCTGACTTGATGGACAGAGGAACTTCCATAATTTGGCATTATGAAGTGATTAGCTTCGTAGGCGCTGTAGTATTGGAGGACGTGAAAGGCGGTGAGTCCTCAGGATCAGTGCGGTCATATTCAGGATGTCCGTCAGGTACGACAGACACAGTATAGTGAAGATCCTGAAGACATCTTTAAAGAACTCTGGAAGACGGTCAGGGCATTACAGGAGTCCGAAAAGGCCTATCACCAGTGTACTCGAGTGGCCGTCTCTGGAATTGTTGAAGAGCCGTCTTCCACTCATGCGCCCTGCGGATTCCGTAGCAAATTGTAGGACCCTCTCAGATCCAGCTTGGTAAAAAGACCTTGACGCCTGTAGACGGTCGATAGTTCCGATGATTACACGGTAAAGCGCTACCGGTTCTTACCGTGATATTGCTCAGACCCCGGTTAGGCGATTGCAGCGGTCGTAGGGAGCGTCCTTCTATTCCACTAAGAAGGAATTCCTGCCCCGCGGGGAGGAGGACTTTGTATAAATCCTTTCATGTAGTATTTCTCCGGAATGTATTCAGAGTATGCTTGAGTCTCCAGGAACGGATAGGGTAGAAACATCTAGACCCGAGGAGGGCTGGTAACGAGGCTCAGAAGATCAATCGGGCTTCATATGGACGATGTGGCGGCAAGGGTCTCTGCTTGCTTCTCGGAAAAGACATCAGAAAAACTCACGATATGACGCGGGGAGACACGTAGAGCTTTTGACGGTACGGGAAGGAAGCCGGTAAGCACCGGGCGTTGCTACAAACTGCTTGTGACGAACTCTGGACTCTCCATCGCATACTCTCGCCCCGTCTGCCAGTCACGCACGGGCTTGTTGTCTTTTGACCTGCAGCCACAGGAAGACCAATAGGATGGACTGTGGGAGGTCCGGGGTAAACACATAGAATGACAGTCTCTCTTTATGCAGTGCTCCAATTTGAAGACAGTGGTCCGTTCGGTAAAGGGACTTGATCGACCTCGAGATCTCCCACTGACGGTGGAGATGCGATAGGGGTCTCTCCAGGAGAACAGGGAAGTTGGTGTTGAGTCTCCACGGCAGCGTCCAAGAAGTTCCAGCGGACCGGACTAGTCCAGGAAGGCTGAAGCATTGAAAGTGGGTCCCGAGATTCCGTGCTGACCAAGGACGGGTATGTTCAGACGGTGTGGGACTGACACCCCTAGGGACGCCTCTCCCACGTAGCCCTAGGTGCGCTTGTCTCCCCGGCCGCCTCGAAGGAGTATGCAACCCTGAGGAGATGTTCAGGGCTGCCACAGTAGAGGAAATAGGTTTTCCTTACGCGTGGTCTAGTTCCTGCGGATGTCAGGTGGGCTCTATCACAGTATCGGCATATTCCACGGCCTGGCTGGGTGGAGGCTGTGCGAGGCGTTATAGGAACACCGGAAGCCGGACGGGTAGGCCAGGACGTGTGTAGGGACTGGTTCTTGCTCTTTGGCGTGCTCACTCACGTCTCTCTGCGAAAAAGCGGAATATCAATCCAGGTTTGCAAATGATGCGCTCGCTTAAAGAAGACTGTTTGGTCCCGTACGGTGGCAAGAGGGCATCCTTTATCTGGATGTAGAAGAAGAGACCTTCTGATGAACAGGTTTGTGGGACGCACAACGTGAATCGTTCAAGCCAGCTACGTGCAAGTCGTGCGGAAGTGCACGGCGTAGTATAGTCTCCCTCGGAGGCGTTACCCTTGTTGCAGGTTCAACAGGGCGGTTCGGCAGTACGCAAGCGCGGGAGGCTCTATCGTAAGACACTACGGAATTCCTGTAGAATGAAATTCACCAGGTCTGCAGGTGACCGGATCGCCTCGTCACAGAGAGGAGTTCGCCCAGGCCAGGGCTTTACCGAGAGGAGACTGTCCACGAAGGCCACCTTGGATCTTTCCAGAAGGGAAACTGGACCAGCCATAAGTTCCACTTGAAGGGACGCTGGGTGATGAAGCCCTGCAGGCCTTAGGCGTCTCCCCGTCGAACTTTGTGCGGCATAGGCCAGAAGGTGGAGCTTAGGCAACTGTATGCGACTGTCACGGGGAGGAACCACTGCAGTCCGACTGCTGCTGGCTGAGTGGCGATGAGCTGGACATGCATCATGGAGGAGTGGAGAGCTGCTCGAGCTGCTGTGGTTGCGCGTGAATCTGTTTTGATTGTTTGGGCCACGCGGTGGTGATTATGTCGACGCTCCGAGCAAGGACGCCTTGGCTGGATACTATGGCGGATCTTACTGTTACGGTCTTGAGGTGGATCCGCTGGACCACCGCAGGCGATGGCGTAAGCCCACACCAGGGAGTGGAGTCTAAAGTGGTTTCCCGGTATTCACAGAGCCCAGCCGCATAGCGGAATGGACTTGTGCGGCGAGGGGGGGGGGGAGTCCACAAGGTCACTACACTGGCGGGGCTTGCCTGCGGTGGCGGCCAAGGGTAGGCGAGAGGTACAGAATCGGCAGTCAGGCTCGATAGTCGGGGGACAGGCAAAGAAGGTCAGGGCAGGCGGCTGTGATTCTTTAGTGAACGTGACAGGGCAGAAGGTCAGGCACGGACGTGCAAGGATCGTGGGTCGGTTAAACGTAAGCAAAAAGGGTCTGGCTACAAGGTAGGCAAGACAAGCGCTTTCTGGAAAGTGCTTTCCCAAATAGGCGATGCACTAAAGATCGGCAAAGGCCATGGTAGGGCTGGGACTATAATAGGAAGCAGTGCCCGGCAATGGCAATTACGAGCGCACTGTCCCTTTAAATCTCACGGACTGCCGGTGCGCGCGTACATCCCTAAATGGGGCCCGGCGCCGGCGCACGCCGAGTGACCGTTGAGGACTGGGGCAAGGGAAGCAGAGGCCGGGTAAGTCAATGGGACCAGGTGTAGGCTGCGGGATTGAGAGGACCCCGGGACCGAGGGTGCAGGGTCGGGGCGCCGCTCGGATGTCGGAGGCACGGCATGCGCAATGCGACCAGGGAATTGAGGTCGCAGGGGCATCCGTTGACAAAAGTCACTTGTGTACGTTAGTTCCCATAGCAGTCCAAACTTGATCTGAGTGAGTGGCGCATTCGCTTCTTTGGTTGTATGAGACTTCTTGTCTTCTGCGAGCTTCTTCCTTTCCCTTTTGTCAACAAATTTTTCGGGCATTTTGGAAAATTTCCCTTTTTGGGTTCTTGTTCCCAACGTAATTTGGGAGAGGGTTAAAGGGGTCGGGAACTTTTTCCCCTTTAAAACCGGGCTTGGGGGAGTTGACCCTTTTCGTTCCCCAAAATCAAGAAAAATGGTTTTAATAGCCAGTGGAAAAGTGGTGGTGTTATTGTAAACTCAAACCCTCTCGTTTTTAAACAACTGTGGCCCTTCTTTTCTTAAAAGATAGAAAGCCTTTTTACAAAATGTTGAAAAAACCTTGGTTGATTTTCTTTACATTTGGCCGTTCCCGGGGTTTGGGATGCTGTAGTTTCGGAAAAGGCAATTTTAAAAATTCAAATTTGGGGTTTTTTTGGGAAAAACCCAAAAGGGGGTTTCCCGGGAAGAAAAGGCTTTTTTTTTTGATTTTTTTAAATTTCTTTGGGCCCCGGGGTCTTTTTTTTTAAATTTTTTTGGGACTTTTTTTTTTTTTTTGGGCAGGGGGGGGGGAAAAAGGTTTTTTCTTTTTTTTTCCAAAATTTTTTTTACTTTTTTCCCTTTTTTTTTTTTGGGGGAAGGGGGGTTTTGGGAAAAGGCTTTTTTTTTTAGTTTAACCCCAGCAAATTTAATTTCCTTCCCCCCCGGGGGCAAAAAAGGGAACCCCCAAATAAAACCCCAAAAAACCCAATTGGAGTAAATGGTCGCCATTGTTAGGGCGATGTTATCCCGAGTTTCTCACGATTGGCCTTTGTTAAGAAAAAAGTTTTTCCTTTTTTCTCCAAAAGAAGTGTAGTTCTTCGTCAGGGTTTGGTTTCATGATCCTCAGCTGGATTCTAACCAAGTAGAGAGGTAGCCCTAGATTTCCCCAAAAAACTCTGGACTCATCTTGGATAGTTTGCCATCGGGATAAGTTTTGATAGGGATCTGACTTGAATTGAGGCTCTCTTTTCAGTTTTAGGCACAGTGATATTGTTCTGCGTAGCGAATCTCTGATAAAAGGGAGGCATTTTCCATTTTCTTCCCAGTCGTCTTCCTCTGGTGGCCCCTCACCTTTAGGTAGGCGGGATAACGTGTCACATTCAGTTTGTCTTGCCACTTCGGTTTTTGATCTCGAAGTTAAAGCTGGCCAGTTTGGATGCCCAACGTTGCTTAAGGCCACCAAGCTGTCGGTATTGAGGTGTGCTAGCGGGTTGTTTGTCCGTGTATAGGGTTTGAACGGTGTACCGTGAGGTAATCTCTAACTTCTCGGTGAGGGGCCCCATGAGTGCTAGTGTTCTAGCTTGAACGAGCTATAGTTGTGGTCATTCTTTTTCCGCTCCCCTCAGGCTTCGGCTGGCATAGGCAATAACCCTTTCCGGTTGTCTTGAACTTGCGACGGGAAACTGCTCCTGGGCCCTAAGAAACTTGCACCGTGTATAAAAGAAATGTTGGTTTATAATCAGGGTAGGCCAAGATTGGAGGCGATGTCAGCAAGGTTTTTAGGGTTTGGAACGCTTGTTTCTTGACAGTTAGACCACTCAAACAAAAAGTCTTCGGTCATAGTGCTCTCGGGGACAAACCACGAAGTTTGTTTCGGTAAGTGGTTCTTGCTTCTTGTGCAAAGTGTGGTATGAATCGGCGGTAATAGCCGGCAATCCAAGGAAATTCTTTCTTCCTTAATGTTTTAGGAGTGTCCCAATTTTCCACAGCTGAGACTTTCTCGGGGTCAGGCTGTATTCCCTTTAGCACTCAAAGACATGTCCCAAGTAGTTTACTCGTGGGTTGAGATAGGTGGCATTAGATGGTTTTTTTCTTGAGGCCATGGTCTATCAGGACCTGGAAAAACTTCGTCCAAAAGCTTGATGTGGTCTTGTAGGTACGGGAATTTGGACAATCACATCGTCAGATAGAGCAGGAAACTTTGGAAATTAACATGACCGAGGGATCGTTCCATCAAGCGCTGGAAGGTAGCAGGTGCGTTACAACAACCCGAAATGGCATGCTTGTGAACTCGTTAAGAGTCCATCGGTGTTGTAATTTCTGTCTTCTCTTGTCCTCAGGGGCCATTTGGGACTTGCCGTATCCACTTGTGAGGTCTAGGCCGAGAAGTAGCAGCGGTGCCCAGGCAGTGATAGATTCCTGATACGTGGAAGTGGGTGGCATCTTTGTTTTGTGATGCTGTTTAATTTCCTGTAATCAACCGCAAAAAAGGTTATGTTCCCATCTTCTTTTTCACAATGGGTCGACTAGGGGGCCATGGACTTATGCCTTTCTTGTTCTCACCTTGGTGTCCTTCCATTTCGCCTTAATGAGTTTCTTCACTGAGATAGCTGGCAGGAGGAATAGGCTCGGTGGTTTCGTCTTGATGGGCGGATTATCGCCAGTGTTTATCATGTGCTGTTATGAGTGGTTTTGCACAATCAAGAGAATGTTATCTGACTGCTTCATGGTTGTCTCTTAGCTAATTGGAAACTCCAGCATTTGACTTGCTCGACGGGGTATTTGAAATCTCCTAATGCTGAGTTTCATCCCACCAGAGTGAGTATGAGTGTGTTGTCGGAGGGTCTTTACAGGAAGCTCTAATAGACTTTGGTAAGCGCGAGTAGTCTCTTCACTCACAGACATCTCCTCCGGAGATCGAGCATGGTAGAGCATCGCGCGACAGTGGGAAACACTTGTGAAGCTCGCGGGGAGTCACTGGAGGTTTACAAGGAGTACGGGAACCGTGACCATTCGAGACGGTTACGACTGACTCCTAGCTGTTTTGACAAGAGGTCGGCCATCATTTCATGGAGTCAAGGCAAGAGCTTCGTAGTCGGCATTGTCTAGTCTGGACGAACTCCGGCACCAGATAAAGGTGTTTCACTGTTTGGCTGGTAAACAATTGAACGAGAGTTCTCTAGTGGGACACGCAAATCTCTCCCCGATCATAACAAATCTCTGTTGAGCTGATGAGCGGCTTTGATAGGCTTCTGTACATGTGTTGCTATAGTGGGAGGAAGCATGGGGAAGGAAGCATGTTAAAGCATGTAAAACTCAGTAAAATACATGACGCTGATGATATTCATACCCTTGAAACTACAGTAGTGCTATCGCTCCCTGAACCTCTGTAACTATCACACCTTGTTATGAAATGTTACGGTCACGCCGCATGCGTTCAGTAGGGCTCCAGTAGCCTATTTGTTCGATGGGTTGTCCATTACTGCAAATGACAATCTTCAATTCTGGAGTTCCCAGCCGGACATAAAACACATCAGGGACCCCCAATGTTTCTCAGAAAATTGTGTTGCGGGGCACGGTAGTAAACTTGAGAGCCTGTAATCCACAAGGGTTCAAGAAGGGTACTTGTCTATCCAGGATGGTTACATGCGGACATGGCGAGAGGAACTCTTGAGAAACCATTGCTGTTCCTATGGGTCTGTGGTTCTACTTCCCGAGTGGCGGCCCTTGGACTCAGGGGTAGCCCGATTTAACTGGTAAGCATCGAAAGCGTGTTTGGTGTCCATAAGTAGCTACAGTAAGGTCTTTCTCGTGAAGCAAATCTTTGAGGCAGGGGCCTATCTGGGTTTTGGACAGTATTGACAGTAGGCTCTGGAGTTACAGTTCTTTGCTTACAGATGTCTCATTGTGAGGATGGGTGAGTGCCCTTTTAAACTCTTTTGGAACTTGGCAGGAGTGCAGTCAACTACTTGGGCAAGTGTGCGATCAGGTCTTGTGACTAGTAGTGGGTAGCCAGGTGCACTTGTGTTGTCTGTGCTGATTGGACAAGGCTTGTTCGGATGAAGGCGGTAGATGGTGCAATAGCTGAGGGATTCCACCAGCCAGGTCATGGGGATATTGTGAAGAAGGAATGTAGCTTGGGTACTCAAGAAGAGGTCAGCGCCGATTACTCGCAATACTAGAGCTTTGTAATCTTAGAAATGGCTCATACCTGGGATTCTGTGCGGATAACATGCATAGTTGACTTTGTTTGCATTGCTAGAGTCACGCTCCGTCAATGATGAAGCGCATCAGTTCATTATGCTCCTCAGCGCTGAAGGATCATAAGTGTCAAACCTGTCTGTAGGGCCTGTAGGCGGATTGAAGATGCTAATAGCATATGCCCCTGAGAATTTCACCTGCTGTTCTGTCGTCTGGTTTGTAGAGTAAATTAAGGCGGATTCTCGGTTGGTGACTGTACCATCATAAATTCTTTTCTCAGGCGATAAAGGATTTGTTGACAGTGGTTTTCTCATGTAGGCTGGCATGAACGACACTTCCTCTACAGCGGATCCCCTTCGCAAAGATGGCCCAAGAGTAGCTGTACCTGCTGAGGCAGGGGAAGTTCGAGGGGTGATAAGGCGCGTGCGTGTTAATCTTTCTCCCTGAAGTAGCTGTGTGTGTGGTTTCTCCCCTATAGTTGGGAGACTAGATGGTTCCAATAAAGAACTGTACTCCTATAGCAAACTGTAGGTGCAGGGAACGTGGTTCAATAGCATACAGTTGGTGGTGCACAAACATTAGCAAAGTATGAAGGTAGGTAGGACTATTAGGACCAGCCAGTGTCATGGGTACTTGCTGTTGAGACATTGTGAGTATGAATTGGATATACTGTGCCTCCAAGACAGAAGGAGAGAAAAAAAAAAAATAGTGCCTTGTTCACTTTTATAAAAAAAAAAACATTTCTTTTCACTAAGCGCTGATAGGCAGGGTACCACGGTCCGGTTGTGACCTTGTAGTGTTACAGCTTTATCCTGTTCGTGACGCCACTTTTTTCCGTTCCTGTGGGCCATACTCGGAACCCTGGAGGTGGCCCTTTTAAGATAGTTTGTTGTCAGGGTAACGATGTTATGGCGATAGGAGGGAAATATGGTGGCTAACTTGCCCCCAGGGACCTGGAGTACCCAAAAATTCTTCGTTTTGTTCCCTAGTCAAGACACAATCACTAGACGAACACAATGCCAGGGATCGCGGAAAAAGTGCATCTGGTAGTTGCATTTTATTTGCAGCAATAACTTAGTTGATGCCCTTGTCTCTGGATAGCAAAATCCGGAATACAATTAACTGTGATGCAGTAAACAATGATTGACTTGAGTATGACTGCTAATAGCGGCGAGCTTTGATAGATGATTACAACAGGTCTCTGAAATTGTGTCAGACTCTGGTAAACTTGAGATGCGGGGTGAGTAGTATTACTTGCGCTGCTAAAGATAACTATTACAGACATTATTCTGAGGAGTGGATTCTTACACCAAGCGGCAAGGCTTTGTGAGAAAGAAGAGACCTGTTTGAAGGACACCTTGATTCTTGAAACATACTCGGAATTTGAGAAGACTGAAGCTAATTCCGCATGCCGGTTTTTGACGCATGAGTGTGCGTGGATCTCTGACTTGGAACCAGGGAGAAGACTATGGAGACCCTCTATTCCCAGACGGTTTCGGACAGGAGGTTGTTATGACTGGACGTGCACCCTCCTGAGTAGCTCTGGAGATCCTGTGTGAGTCCTTAGGTGGTATGAGAATTACAGGACAGGTTTGAGGTAGGCTAGGGGCCTAGCAGATGGCTTGAGGTGAGCAGGGAAGCAACACACACCTTGACTTAGAACAGAGGGACCTCGCCACACCTCCCGATGCGATGATGATATGGAGCAGAGACTAACTAACACAATCTGCTTAACTGCCTAATTGCCTAAATGCCTCCTGCATAACTCGGCTCTGGCCAGCCGCTGTGGTGTTGGCATGGTTAGCAGAGGGTGTCATCACATGTATGAGAGGATATGCATCATTTGGAAAAGACAGGTTATGCAGCAATAAGCAGCATATACTTGTTATACATAAGCAAATGTTATAACAAGGAAACCAAACAGCAGAGGGCGACCTGAGAATACCTTTAGACTGAAATATTATGATTTCTTTTCTGCAAATGAGACATTGTGACAGAATACAGCAAAATGATGGAACAAAGACATCTTCAGTGCTTGGTGTCACTACACTTGCATGCTTGAAGAAAAAGGATTTACCTCTGAAACGTCACAGGTGCTCCGCTCTGGGTGCGGACGGCTCAGCTCCTCTACTTGTCCAGTCTGATGATTAGAGACTGATGTGATGAACTTTTTTCCATACCTCAGCAGAGAATGAGCCTGCTTCCAAGAAACGGTGGTCTGTGGATGTTGTGTGTGGTATAAGCCTGAAGGCTATACAAAGTATTTATATTTTTGATACACAGTAAAGATCTATACAAAGAAGCTTGTTGCCAGCATTTATTTTAATTGGTCCCACAGCAACCAATCAGAGATCCCCTTCATTTTTTTTCAGACCACTATATGAACAGAAAGGGATTGATTGGTTGCTATAGGAAACAAAGAAAGACTTAGACCTGGACAGTTTTCATTATGTGAAGCCCTTAACCCCTTAAGGACCCAGCCTGTTATGACCTTCCTGACCCAGCCCTATTTTTGAAATCTGACATGTGTCAATTATGTGAGATAACTTTTTTGTCACTTTTAAACCTATATGTGGATTGTTTTCTCGTGATCACATTGTGCTCTTTTTAGTTAGTAAGAAAATTTTTTATCCATTAATACAATTCTTGTTTGTTTTGTGAAAAATATCACAAAAATTTCATGAAATTTGGAAAAATGTGCGATTTTGAATGTTGCAAAAATTTCTGCGTGGCAAGGACAGATAAATATTCACACAAAATAGTTTATAACTAGCAATCTACCGTGATGACCAATATAGGTGTTGGCATTCATTTTTTAAATGTCTTTTTTTTTTTTTACGACATTAGGAGGGCTTAGAAATTTTAGGTAGCAATTTCTCAAAATTTTCAAGAAAATTTGCAAATATACAATTTTTTTGGGACCACTCCAGTTCTGACGTGGCTTTGAGGGCCTGCATGTTAGAATACTCCCCATAAGTGAAGCTCCACTCTGAGAAAGATAGACCGTCATTAACGTATTTACTACATCTTATTAGGAAGATTTTTGGGGGTGTGCTAACCCTTCAGATATTTCACAGAAATTAAAAGCAAAGTGGAGGTGAAATTTCAAAATTTCAACTTTTTTTTTTTGCAGGATTTTCAATTATTTATCATTATTCCAATGGAAATACGTGGTAAATAGTTGACTAGGTAAATGCAACTTAATATCAATTCTCCCCTGGTCTCTGACAGTTTTTAGAGATATCCCATATGTGGCCTAGTGCATTATTTGGCTCACCCAAGCCCAGTATAGGATGGGAGCACCTACATACTCTGGTGGTCTCATTTTCAATCTATTTTATTTAGCGCCATTTCGAGGTTTGGGGACACTCTAAGGTGCTAAACTTAATAAACACCCTATATTAGAACGCATATTGGAAACTACACCCCTTAATGATATTATCCAGGGGTTGCATTGAGCTTATTTAGACCCGCAAGGTGATTCACTAAATTTTTTTTAGCATTAAGGCTGGTGAAAATAAATTGTAAAAAAATTTTTTTTTTCATAATTGTCATTTTAGCTTAAAATGTATCATATATACAAGGAATCCTGGAAAAAAAGAACCCTATAAACTTTGTTTTAAAAGCAATTTTCTTCCAAGTTCGTCAATACCCTACATGGTGGAGTGGTAACTGCTGTTTGGTGCGCATGGCAGGGCGCTTATTAGGGACGGGGGGAGCGCTATTTGGGCTTTTGGAACGGAAGATTTTGGTGGAGGCCATGTCGCATTTGCCAAAGCCCCCAAAGTGCAGAACAGGCTAAGTCCTTCCAGAAGTCGCCCCATTTGATTCAAACATGCTTGTTACGGGGCGGGAGATGGGAAAGTGGTGGCCGCTAAAAAGGAGAGTGTGGCAGGGGAGGACCTGTGTCTAGAGGGGGTCAGCCAGTTTCAGTCAGACAAGGAAGGTAAGTTGCTCCGAGCTGACAGGTCATGTATGTAGGAAAGTTTATTAAATACAGACCGACCGCGCATTCCAGAGTGCACCAGGGAGAGGGTGTGGGGGGCGGAGCACGGGGACAGAGGGATGTGTATGTGGTTGAAGGGGATTAGCGAATTATTAGTGTGTGTCTGTCGAGTGAGGTAGAGTACGATGGGGGAATGTGCTGGGGGGGCCCTGGGTTGGGGGTTATGTCCACGGTCGGCTAGAAAGGAGCAGTGAGAGGGGGTGAGGGTAGGTAGGCACGTAGGATTAGAATGTAGTTTGGCGAGGTCTTGTTTGGTGCGGAGGGGCTTAACAGTGAGGAAGAGGTTGGTGGCAGCAGACGTGAGCGTGAGAGGGTTGATGCAGGGGAGATGTAGAGTTCGTTGTCCAGCGAGGGTGTTTCTGCGATAAGAGTAAGTGTAAGGAGAGCGGAGATAGCAATGATGAGGTAAAAAGAAGAGCATAGTGTTAGGATTTTCACAGGTGGACAGTCGGTGGAGGCGGCTTCTTCGCGCCGGGACAGTCGTGGAGGCGCTCTCTGGACCGGAGGATAGTCGGTGGAGGCGCTGTCTCCTGGGAGGGACAGGCGGTTGGAGGGCTTCTCTCTGGCCGGGACAGGACGATGGGCTGCTTTCTGGCCGGGTACAGGACGATGGAGGGCTCTCTGGCCGGGACAGAGCGATGGTGGCGCTCTCTGGCGGGACAGACAGATGGAGGGCTCTTTGTGGCCGGGACAGTCGGGTGAGGCGCTCTCGGGCCTGGGAACTCAGTCGGTGGGATGGCTCTCGCTTGGCCGGGACAGAGTGATGGATGGCGCTCTCTGGCCGGGACAAGACGATGGGAGGGCTCTGTGCTGGCGGGGACAGACGATGGAGGCGCTCTTGGCGGGAAGGTGAATGGGGAGGCGCTCTCTGGCCGGAGGACAGGTGATGGAGGCGATCTGCTGGCCGAGGACAGGTGATGGGTGGCGCTCTATGGCTGGGGGGGGGTTCGAGGTGGTGGAGGGCTCTCTGCACCGGGTACATCGGTAGATGGATGGCGCTCTTCTGGCGGGAAGGTGGTGGAGGCGCTTGCTCTGTGGCCGGGGACTGGTGATGGTAGGCGCTTTCTGGCGGGGACAGGTGATGGAGGCGCTCTCTGGCCGGGACAGGTGATTGGAGGGCGTTCTCTGGCCGGGACAGGTGATGAGGCGCTCTCTGGCCGGGAGGGAGTGGTGGAGGCGCTCTCTGGCCGGGACAGGTGATGGAGGCGCTCTCTGGCCGGGACAGGTGGTGGAGGCGCTCTCTGGCCGGGAGAGGTGGTGGAGGCGCGTTCTGGCCGGGACGGGTGATGGAGGCGCTCTCTGGCGGGACGGGTGGTGGAGGCGCTTTGCCGGAAGGTGATGGAGGCGCTCTCTGGCCGGGGACGGTGGTGGAGGCGCTCTCTGGCCGGGACAGGTGTTTGGAGGCGGGTCTCTGGCGGGACAGGGTGATGGAGGTGGACTCTGGCCGGGACAGGTGATGGAGGCACTCAGGTTTTTTTTTTTTTAAGTAGATATGTTTACACTGTTTGACATAGACCCGGAAGGTAAGTGGATCTTGATGTTTGTGGCAGTCTGTCAATGACATGGTAGCTTTACTCAGCAGGTCAATACGATTACACCGATACCCAATTTGTATATTTTTTATATTTTACTGCTTTTATACAATAAAAACACTTTTATTCAAACAGGAAAATACGTTTTTGCATTCGCCATAGCGGAGAGCCATAACTTTTAAATTTTTTTTGTGCTTGGAGCTGTGTAGGGACTTGTTTTTTGCGAGATGAGTTGCGTTTTTATTAGTATCATTTTTAGGGGACAAAGGCTTTTTGATTGTTTTTAAATCTTTTTTTTGGAGGCCAGGGTAAAAGAAAATACCCCAGTCCTAGTATTTGTTTTTTTATTTTTTTTTTAACAGGGCTCACCGTGCAGTACCCGTGTAAGTTAGTTTTACTCTTTGGGTCGGTACGATTAGGGGCATACCCTATTTATATAGTTTTTTTTATGTTGAAGCACTTTAAAAAAAAAAAGAAAAGTGTTTTTAGTTTTAATTTGTAAAAAAATATTTATGTATCTCTATTTTATGAGAGCTATACATTTTTTAATTTTTCCGTATACTTTGCTGTATAAGGACTTTTTTTGCGGGATGAACTGACGTTTTAATTGGTACAACTTTGGCGTTTTCTAGGAGTTTTTGATCGCTTTTTATTCCATTTTTATGTGCTGGGGATGACAATATCTTATTCTGTGATTGTTTTTTTTTTTTTTTTTTTTACGGCAATCACCGTACGGGTTTAAATTAACATTAACAGATTTATAGGGCAGGTAGTTACGCACGCCGGCGATACCAATAATAGGTACTTTAAATTTATTTTTGATCTTTTTGGGCCGATTGGCGTTTTAAAGGGGAAAATGGGCGGTTGTAGTATTTTTATTTTATTTTTCGTGTTTGTGTTTACTTGTTTTTTCACTTTTTTTAACTTTTTTCACTTTTTCAAAAATTTTATTTTACTTTTCCCCATAGGGGATTTGAATGAGAGATCTTTAGATCTCTCATTAAAGGAATCACTGCATGCTTGTTGCTATGACTAGTTCCTATGACAACTGTCATCACAATGCCGGGCCATGCCACAGGGCACGGCCGGGCATCGTGACGTCACAGGAAAAACCCGGAAGGCATTCTCTGCCTTCCGTGGAGTCTGTAAGGAGGCAGGAGCCGCACGGATCGCCCGATTCCGTGCGCTGCTTTCCACCGACAGAGACGCAGGAGGAGCGATCTCCTCCTGCGTCTCTCTTAGTTATTGCGACCCGATCGTCGCAAAATTAAGGGGTTAAACCCCCCCCCCTCGGAGCGATCCGGGGTCGGGGCCCACGCTGCGGGATGTCAGCTGTAATATACAGCTGACACCCCCGCACCGATCGCGCGAACTCTGCTTTAGAGTTCGCGGGGATCCTCAGGACGTTATCCATACGTTTCCCGGTGCATGAACCCCCAAACGACCTGGACATATGGATACGTCTAAGGTCGTTAAGGGGATAATATTTACTGCTAAAAATTCAGGCATCTGTTATAATGCAAATTATTTAAGTTTGGAACTAATATATCACTTGAAAAACTGCCCTCAAAATCCACTGTTTTATAATGGTTCACAGCTTTGGACAATCAATATTTGCTATAAGTGTTCCTTTAGGGTGCTTTCACGCTGCGCAGTTTTGGTGCAGTTTTAACTGCGCTCCAATTAAACTGCATTATTACCAGCAAACTTTTTTCAGTTACCTAAACTATTTGGAAAGTGAGTAATCAATTAGTGCGTCTGTAATCCACAAGACTTCAAACACAGTAATTTATTACTTACTTGAAACACCTTTCTGAACAATTTAGACAACTGAAGGAAGCTTGCTGGTCACAAAGGCAGTTTAATTGGAGCACAGTTACAACTGCATCAAAACTGCGCTGTGTGAAAGCACCCTCAAAATAGGCTTATTGCAAAATATTCCCTTGCTAGAACCCCCAGCCATCAGCTGTAATTTGCAGGGAAATTTGACCAAAAGTGTTCAGCTTCCTTACAGCATCCACACAGCATGCTTATTAAAATGAAAGGATTTACTATGTAATACAGCACAGGACAGCTCCTCCAGAGGGAGACACTCTTTGCAGCCGCTATCTACTCTGGTCAAGAGATGAGGTTCCTGAAAAGGTAACCTCTCTATAAATTTCAAATTCCCACCCCAGCTAACTAGTGTCTATGGCATGTCTTGAGATTCTAACAACTTTCCTAACTAGTATTTTAATAATATGTTTAAGAATCTGCTGCTGTAATCTACTTTCTCCTATGTTAGCATATTTTTTTTAACAGAAAATCTTTAAGAGCCCTTTGGTGTTAAAAAATGTACAAGACTGTAATAGCGAATGTAATGTAGAACACATCCGATAATTACAATTCTATCATAGGGAACACAAAACTGCTGATTGCAAATTATCTGGAACTATTTTCATTTCAACAAGGAAGAAAGAATTACTAAAGTATGTACACTGAAAATGTAGAACATTACGCCTCATAATGCATTCCTTTAATTACATATCTTTCATGGCAGTATTTGCATTTAACTTATGTACAGGTGTTCTTAGATTTACACCTGTATAATAAAAATACAGTATGTATATATATTTGATCACAGAAGCATCGGAGATAAATAAATAAATATGTAATAGTGTCACATTAAGCAAAAATATAACGTTATCCTGTACTACAGATATATAGTAAATATAAATGATGTTATTGTTATGACTTCCTGGCAAAGCCACATAATACGTTCTACTGTGACTTCTAAAGCATCTCTCATCTGTGCAATTTCCTATAATTATGTATATGTCACATAGAAAACATGTTACACAACATGTTGCTATTCATCACTATATCAGAAATATTAATATTGTTAATGCAAATTTGTCCTAAGTAGTGATGAGCGATTATGTTGACTATCGTCATCGTTTCGATAGTCGATATCGGCAGTTATCTAGACGATTTTCGATAGTCGATAAACCGATTATCGACGTTATGACCATTAAAGTCTATGGAAGAGGAACACACCTTCATTTTCTACACCCAAACAGGGCTGGAGAAGCTGGAATTAACATTCCAAAACAGTCAAATGGATACGTGCTACATCTTAGGCAACACACTTAGGTTTATAAAAGCCACAGAAAAAATAATCACACACCATTCACTATCCCTGTCTTGTACCACAGTACCACAAATTAAAAAGTGCCAGAAGGCAGTAGGATTTGAACCATCATTTTACTTGAACTGGACATTGAATATCCCTGTCCTGGAAATCAGCATGAGCCCCAAACCTGCTGAGCACTATTCTCTGTAGTATGAGGCTATGTGTACAGTTTGGCGGTGTCAGGCTCCTGTGCTGAGCACTATTCGCTGTAGTATAGAGCTATGTGTACGGTTTTGCGGTGACAGGCTCCTGTGCTGAGCACTATTCTCTGTAGTATAGAGCTATGTGTACAGTTTGGCGGTGTCAGGTTCCTGTGCTGAGCACTATTCTTTGTAGTATAGAGCTATGTGTACAGTTTGGCGGTGTCAGGCTCCTGTGCTGAGCACTATTCTCTGTATTATTGTGCTATGTGTACTGTTTGGCGGTCTCAGGCTCCTGTGCTGAGCACTATTCTCTGCAGTATAGAGCTATGTGTACGGTTTTGGCGGTTTTCAGGTTCTGTGCTGAGCACTATTCTCTGCAGTATAGTTCTATGTGTACGGTTTTGAGGTGTCAGGTTCCTGTGCTGAGCACTATTCTCTGTAGTATAGAGCTATGTGTACAGTTTGGCGGTGTTAGGTTCCTGTGCTGAGCACTATTCTCTGTAGTATAGAGCTATGTGTACAGTTTGGCGGTGTCAGGCTCCTGTGCTGAGCACTTTTCTCTGCATTATAGAGCTATGTGTACAGTTTGGCGGTGTTGTCAGGCTCCGGTACTGAGCACTATTCTCTGTAGTATAGGCTATGTGTACAGTTTGGCGGTGTCAGGTCCTGTGCTGAGCAATATTCTGTGCAGTATAGAGCTTTGTGTACAGTTTGGCGGTGTCAGGCTCCTGTGCTGAGCACTGTTCTCTGTAGTAAGAGCTATGTGTACAGTTTGGCAGTGTCAGGCTCCTGTGCTGAGCACTATTCTCTGCAGTATAGAGCTATGTGTACGGTTTGGCGGTGTCAGTCTCTTGTGCTGAGCACTATTCTCTGTAGTATAGAGCTATGTGTACAGTTTGGCGGTGTCAGGTTCCTGTGCTGAGAACTATTCTCTGTAGTATAGAGCCTATGTGTACGGTTTGGCGGTTGTCAGTTCCTGTGCTGAGCACTATTCTCTGTAGTATAGAGCTATGTGTACAGTTTGGCGGTGTCAGGTCCTGTGCTGAGCTCTATTCTCTGGAGTATCGAGCTCTGTGTACAGTTTGGCGGTTGTCAGGCTTCTGTTGCTGAGCACTATTCTCTGTAGTATAGGCTATGTGTACAGTTTGGCGGTGTCAGGCTTCTGTGCTGAGCACTATTCTCTGTAGTATAGAGCTATGTGTACAGTTTGGCGGTGTCAGGCTTCTGTGCTGAGCACTATTCTCTGTAGTATAGAGCTATGTGTACAGTTTGGCGGTGTATGTTCCTGTGCTGGCATTTATTTCATGCCCCAGATTAAAAAGGTGGGGAAAAAAAGGAGTCTTTCAACCACCATTTTAGTTTCACTGGCTAGCTTATCTGTCCTGGACCGCGTTTGACCCGGGCCCGGGTTACAGGGGGTGCGGTGAGACCCCAGGGTGGCGTCCTTTATCTATTAACAAAGGTTTAAAAAATTTCCCGATGAGCAGCAATGAAAATGTCGTGTAAGCAGAGTGTGGGGAAAAATGGGAAAGTTGAGAACCCGCCTTTTTCCTCAGTAACCAGTCAAGACTTGGGTAGGCTTGCCCCGTATGAGTGGGCCCAATTAGCTTATTGAAATTTTATGGTGGTTAAGCTCCTGTTACCCCCAGGTGCCCTTTTTCTTGGCTTCCCTTTTTTTTTTTTCCCAAAATGTGGGGGAAATTGTCTTGTTCTTTGTTCTCTGCCCCGGTCCAAAATATGCCCTTAAAATAACCTACTCTGGGTTTGTCTTCCTTTTACCTCCCTTGTAAAAATTCAGAGGAATTTTTTTACCAGCTATTTTGTAATGCAAGTTTTTTAGTTTTTAAGTCTAGAAAACATTTTTAAAATAGGAGGGAAAATTACCATGTCTTTGTTTCTCATTTTAATTTGATTAAAGGGTTGTCTCAATACGGGATTGATAGCTATTTTAAAAGATTTGCAAAAAAAAAGTCTTTTTGCAATATGTTTCCATTAAAAATGTCCTCCCCTATTCCTTTTTTCTGAAGCCCATCCCCCTTGAGCAACTCTTGAAAAAATTGTGAAGAAAAATGTCTGTTAAAAACAACTTTTTTTTATAATAGCCCCTGTAGTATAGCTGCATGTCACAGCAAAAATGCCCCCCAAAAATTCAAAACATGCCCCCATGAGCCATTTTGACAATTGTGAAAGAACAATGTCTATTAGAAAAACATTTTTTAGAATGGGCCCTGGTATTGCTGCATTTCAAAGCGCTTGACCCAAAAAAAATTTTTAAAAAAAATAAACCTTCCCCACTGTTAAAAATTTGTGAGGGAGAAATGTCTTAAACCCAAAAATTTCTGTTCCCCAAGGACCATGTTATTGCGTATCTCACAGAAAAGGACCCCAAAAAATTATAAATATGACTTTCAGCCACTTTTTAAAAATTGTGGGGAAAAAATGCTACTTAAAAACCCAAATGTTTTTCCAAAAGGCCACGATTTTTGCTGTATCTCACAGCACCTTTTACCACAAAAAATTTTAAAAATGATTCTTAGCCATTTAAAAATTGTGAGGAAACACGACCCCAAAACCTTTGACAATGCAAAAAAATTTAAAAGAAAAGTGGAAAGGGAAAATTGGGTTTTTGCCCGAAACCTTTGGTGTTTTTACAGTTCCTCACAGCAAAACCAGCAAAATAAAACTTTGGGAATTGAGAAAAAATTGCAGGAAGAAATGATCTTTTAAAAAAATAAGTTTTTCAAGAGGCCATTTCTTTTTGGGGGGGAATGTGAAGTAGCCGCAATTATCGGTGACCTCGGCAATTGGGGCCCAAAAAAATTCACGAGATCCATGTGTTTTATCTTGATGAAAGTCAAATATCCACATTATTGGGGAAAAGCCGGGGATGGTTTGTCTGTAATGACTCCCCCGGTGTGTGAAGGTCCCGCTCGATATGCGCTGGTGCGGGCGGAAAAACACCTTTGCGTGGCGGCCAGCTGGGCCTTCTCCATTTTGGTTATCCTGAAGTTTTTTGGGTGGAAAAAAATTTAAAAACATCGGGTTGAGACGCGATGTCGTGCCCATGATTTAAGTGGTTCGGGGTGTTGTATGGGGCCCCTGCATTGCATGCTTTGGTGAGGTGGTTAAATAAAGATTGCCAGGAGGTTCCCCTTGGGCTTCTGCCACCTCGTCTCTGTGCTGCGGCTGCCGCTCGGTTTTCTTGGCATTTAAAGCTGTCAGTCGCTGGCGTTTTCCCCCGGGGCTTTTGAACGAATTGGCGAGAAAAACAGATGTCTCCAGTTGTAATCAGAAAATGTCTCCATTTCCTGCTTTTTCTCTCTATTTGGGTGGGGGGAAAAAGGAAGTGCGATTTTAGTTTTGTACCGGGGATCGGAGGGTGGCCCCCCCGAAAATGTTGTTCATTTGGGGCCCTTTTAATGCGGGATATTTTTTGGAGGAAATGGAGCATCCAAGCCTTGGAGAGATGGAGCTTGATTTCCCAAGCTCTGGGTAGGGGAAATGAAATCTCTTCCCCTCATCTTCCTTCCGCCCAAATTGGGCGCCAACTTTTTAAAGGCAGGGACCAGTAACATCTTTTGTCTGGAAATCCTCTTCCTCCTCCTCCTCGCCTCCGCACAGCTTAAACAAGCCCTGATTGCCTCAGATGAGACCCTGGAGTGAGGCGCCCCCTTGATAGCCCGGGACCCGAACCATGCTTTAAAGCCGAAAAAAATTGTGAAAACTGTGGGGCCCTTGTGGATTCGACGGAAAGAGAAAGTCCCCGTGCGCATCTGTGCCATTTCCTCCTCCGTCGCTGGCAGGCCCGGGATGTTTCAGAGTGCCAACGATGTACCAAAAACTAAGATCCCCACATGCTCTGCTGACAAGGGCATCGTCCGCATGACCATTTTGGGGCGTCTTCAAAACTGGCAAGGATGGTTGAGGCTTTTACTGCCTCCACTCCGGTGGTCAAACCCCGAGGCCCGCACCACTGCTTGTCGGCCATGTGTCATTCGTACTGCGAATGGCATTGCGCTGCTCCCACAATCGCTGGAGCATGTGGGGGTGGAATTCCAGCGTGTTCCCGCGTCAACAATGGACGGTTAACGGGGGAGGCCGAGCTGACCTGAAACACACCCAGGCGGGAGAAGCGGGGTTTTGGCGAACGGCGGAAAGTGCGAACTCAGACTCGAGCCTTTTGAGGCAGCCCAGACCCTGGTTGCTCTTTTAGAAATTTCGGGAAAGACGGGGTTCAGGGAATGTGCCAGGCAAGGGATGTATCCGCCTCCCGATTTAAAGTGCGGCCAGGATTTCGCC
The DNA here is from genome assembly GCA_025379985.1 of Phyllomedusa bahiana. Taxonomy (NCBI): domain Eukaryota; kingdom Metazoa; phylum Chordata; class Amphibia; order Anura; family Hylidae; genus Phyllomedusa; species Phyllomedusa bahiana. The sequence continues at coordinate 137,363 of JAODAL010000751.1, forward strand.
CGTTATCGCACCCACTTGCCTGGCACAAGGTTTTGTCCCCCAGCCAGCGCTGGGTCTCTTGTGGAGACCCGTCCACACCCGACCTGTGGGGGGGACGGTCTCCAAGAAGATTATTTTCAAAACGGTTTTGGTTTTTTGGGGGCACGTGATGCCACCAGAGGCCTTGGGGGGAAGAGCCCTGCCCTCCCTCCAGTTTTGAAGAGCGTGCGCGAGCCTGAGAGCCACCTTCACCCCCAGAGACATCCACCAGCCACCAGTGGGGCTGTCCCGAGATATAGGGGGCCTTTGGGGCCGTGCTTACTATTTTAGTGCGGTGGTCGTGGACTTTTCCGGACAAGATGCAGACAACGGCTTGAAATTTTAGAGACACTTTCTGTCCGGGGCAGGGACGTTTTTTTGGCAAAGAAAGCCTGCTCGGCTTTGTATTGGGGGGCGGGCGAGGGGGGCCATGATTGGCGGAACCCATTTTGTGTCCCCCAGACGGAAAAGGCAAAATTTCCGGGCCAAAGGGAAAATGCCGAATTCAGGTTTTTGGGGTTTTGGGTGGTTTTGGGGGTTAAAGTGTTTCTTCGCTAAACCTGGTAGCGAAGGCTGGTGCTGGAGGGCCCGCTGTAGGCGGGGCCGGTCGTCAAATTTGGGGGGAGGAGAAGGGGTGGATGGGGGGCTTGGTGGTGTGGTGGTACTCGGGCGACGGTGGGGCTGAGCGGGGCTGATCCCTGATCATGACTCTGAGAGACATGGGCAGCTGAGGAAGTTTGGGGGTGGCGGAGGGGAGGGGCGGAGAAGAGGGTCTGACGTGGTTGGAGGCCCCGGGGTCGGTCTGGCTTTTTTTGGCAAGGTTGCCTCCATTTCAATTTTTTGCATTCGTGATGTGACTAGAAATGTTGGTGGTGGGTTAACCACCCAAGGTTTTGCCTTTTCTTAGCGTTTAGGGGAAAGGCGGATTGGACATGCTGGGGGAATCGAGGCTTGCTCAAAGAAGGCCCAGGGTTTGAGAAAGGGCCTGGACCTTTTTTTTGGCGATAAGTGAGAGCAGGGTTTTTCGCCACCGTGGCTGGCGGAATAAATCAGCGGACTTCTGTGACCGCCCTCCCCTTTTTGTAGGGGACCCTATTGAACTACCCCTCGTTTATCCTCGTCCATGAGAATGCTCGCAAGCAAAAAATTTGCGGAAAAAAAACCAGGATGGTCCCAATGTCTTTTTCATCTCATCAACAAGGTGACTTGGTGTCCTACATTCTGCTTTCCGAAGGCGGGCTACAAGCAAGGGGCACGCAAGGGGTTGAGGGGCGGCCCCCGGGGTTTTTGCCATTTTGCCGACTTCCTTCTCCTCCCCCGATGGCTCAGTAAGGGGGTCAGAGCAGCTAAACTCCTCTTGACCCCTTTTAAAAATGCCTTTGACCCACCCCAAGCATTTTGTATCAAAAAAAGGTCTTGAAAATGGATTTCCAAGTGGTGGGTAAGGTTGAATTTTTGGGCTGCCTTCGTTTCATGTTTGGGAGGATGAGATGAGTGATAACCCCTTTTGTGGCCCCGGAAGGGAGGACTGGGAGGAAGGACTGCTGGTGCAGGTTTGGGCAAACCAATAAAGGACAGTTTTCGACGTTTATTTCTGAAGATTAACGGGCCCCCGACCCCCGCGGGATGACAGGGGGACCGGTCCCCCCCCCGGGGGCCCCCCCTTAACCCATGATCCCCTGGCTGCGTGTTGTTGCAGCCTGGAAGGAGCACCTTTCTGGGGACCTTTTACTCCATGTGTACCCCCCCTTGCTCGCTTACCCCTGAAATTTCGCTCCAGTTAAGAAATATAAAAAAAATTTGAGAAGGTATGGAATGTTTGGAAATCTTATTAACAGAGGCAAATCACAGCTATTTCAAAAACCCCCCCAAAAAAAAACAAATTGCGGATTCAAAAATTTTAAAAACTGGCTGGGAAAAGTGCAAAAAAAGTTTTGTTATGTTTTGTATAATACAAGTTTTTTTTGGTCCTTTCAAAATTACCTGTGGGTACATAAAAAAAGCTGTATAAAAAAAGTGACCTATCTGAATGAACAAAGCTGCAGTGCGCCAATGTAAAAAAAAACGTTCGTTTAGATTGGTTTTTCAAAGGTATTTTTGGCACCTTTTAATTCCCTGTGGGGACTATAAAATTGCTGTATAAATATAAGTTGCACGCTATCTGAATGAAAAAGCTGCAGTGCGCCAAAGTCAAAAAACAGTATCTGTTTTGATTCGGGTTTTATCAAAGGGTTTTTTTGGCCCTTTAATTCCCCCCTGTGGTACTAAAAATTGCTGTATAAGAATAAATGCACGCTATCGAATGAACAAAGTCATGCGCCAAAGCAAAAAAACACGTATCTGTTTTTAGATTCGGATGATACAAGGTATTTTTGGCACCTTTCAAATTTCCCTGTGGTGACTTAAAATTGCTTTTAGATATAAGTGCAGCTTTTTTAATGAAAAAAGGCTGCAGGGCCAAAGTCCCAAAAAAAAAAGATCTGTTATGATTGGGTGATACAAAGGTATTTTTGGACTTTCAAATTCACCTGGGTGCCTATAAAATTGTGTATAAGATATAAGTGCACGCTATGGGATTATGAACAAAACTGCAGTGGCCCAAAATAAAAAAACGTATCTGTTTAGTTCGGGTACAAGGGTTTTTTTGGCACCTTTTAATTCACCTGTGGGACAAAAATTGCTGTATAAGATATAAGTGAGCATCTGAATGAAAAAGCTGCAATGGCCAAAGTCAAAAAAAAAGTATTGTTATAGATTGGATGATACAAGGTATTTTTTGGCATTTCAATTTCCCGTGGTGATATAAAATTGCTGTAAAGATATAAGTGCAGCTATTTTAATGAACAAAATTGGACTGGGCAAAGTGCAAAAAAAACCCTATCTTTTTAGATTTGATGATACAAGGTATTTTTGGCCCCTATCAACTGTGTGATACAAAGATTGCTGGTTCTTTAAATTTTAAATGCAAGGTGGTATATCAACAAGGGGGAAAGGGTTTTAAAAATTTAAAAAGAACCCCTATTGAAAGTATTGATAATAAAACTGGGTTTTGCACTAAAAAGAGACCGCGTTCGAAATGATTTTGTATCCTAATATAAGTTCACACTGCCCAATATCCCGGGAAATTTTTTCAATAGCAAACTGTTAAAAATGAAATATTGCAGTGCAATGTCTACACTAAGTCTTGGGGAACTTTATCCAGTGTCTTTTGGCTTGTTGTGTTTGCCACGGGCCCCCCCCCTCCGTCCCCCTTGTGACTTTTAGCGATGATGTGCTTTTTAAAAAAAATCTAAAAACCTAAATTCTTCCCAAAGTTAAATTAAATAACAGCTAAAAGTAGAGGTTTCTCTGTTTAAATTTGTTGATTTGCTGGTAGTTTGGAGAATGCAAAGGCCGTCCAATATTGAAACGCTGAGAGGATGAGGCAGAACAAGAAGGGTGTTTTTTGAAAACGGGTCATGTATTTTTCAGCCAAACCACCATAAAATCCAGTCATGAGTCCACAAACATTACCCCGCTTATTCGTAAGCTGTTGGTGGCGCCAAAATGTAGGAAGCGCCCCAATATGGCGCGATTTTAAAAATTATGCGCAAATTTTTAACTAAATTATCGCGTGTCGAAAAATGATTACCATAAAAAAACCGTGTGATTTCAAATTTGTCGATAAAAATCGCTAAAATGTCCCAAGCTCTGTAAACCCAGACACGTATTCTAGGGGTTATTCTAGGGGTTTAAGTAAAGCAAACATTTCTTTCATTTCAGATTTTTTTTGTGCCTCTATCTTCTGCTTGGTTTCAGTAGGTTGTGGGAAGGAGCTCTATGATGAGTGATGCAGGGGGGAATACTTATTTCCCGTGTGGGTGTGGATCTTCTAAACAGAGTTCTAGCTTTTTTCATTGCAAAGGTTGGATTCTGGTCGTAGGGGGCAATGGACTCCTCACGGGAACAAAGACAGCTAAGTATTGCAAAGTAGCTATCATTTATTGTTGTTTGATCTTTGCATAGTACCGATTAACATGGTGTTCAAATGGGGCGCTATATGGTTAAGTATTTATGGAAGAACTTTACTTAGGCACTTTACATGGCTTAAGTTTTGGAGTATTTTAGGAGACTTTTCAAAACTTTGGCCACATATTGACTGTTTTTACATAGGGAACTATAATTTTATGAGGCGCTATTTATAGTACAACTTTATGTGGTGAACTTTAAATGGTGTGATTTTGAATTGAGCACTCTCTGTATCTTGGAACAATTTACTATAAGACCCCCTCTGATTGATGCTTGCTCCTACAGTTAAAGGGGTGTTCTCACCAGGCCACCAGGCTGTTTCCCGGGACTACCATTCACAGCCAGCTTCAGGCTTCCACTTCCTGCTTAGACTGTGGGTGTTTCTACAGAAGTGACTGACATTTTAGCTCTGCTATTCATGGCTGAGCCTGTTAGAGGGACATTACTATTAGAAAAGTTTAAACAGTAGAGCAGTAGGCTATAAAGCTCTACAGGGCTACAGTTTGTCAGTAACATAGATAAACAAGCTAATGTGCTGCTGATAACACACAACAGGGAGTGACCTTACCTTGCCAACGATCCCAGCCACTACTGCTTGAGCGGAGAGAGATGGTCAGTAATCTAGGGAAGCTTGTGTGTCACGGTCCATGCCGCGGTCCCTGCTCAGGGCTGCGGACATGCCCGTGTTTCTGTTGTGGCCCTTGTCCCCAGGCTCGGACTGGCCCACAGGGGAATAGGGGAATCCCTCGGTGGGCCCCTGAGCCTGGTACACCTAAAGTTGTTTCTTAAGTACATATACATTCTCAGAAAAGGCAAAAAAGCATAGAAAGAATGGCAAAAAGCAAGAAGCAGAGGATAGGAGACATCTACAGTCATTAATAGTAGCTAAAAGGTGAGCCCCTAAAATAAACTCCACCGGTGGGCCCTGAAACAGCTTAACTGGTGGGCCCCTAGAATCCACTCCCACTGGTGGGCCCTAGGCACCTCAGTCCGACACTGCTTGTCCCCTCTGCCAGTGTGTATTCACCTGTCCTTGCTCCTTCCCTGCTGATGCCAGTGTCCTGTGTGTGCAGGCTCCCCGAGATTTATAGAGACGGTACATAATTACCTGACCGATGACCGTTTGCCACCTGGGAACTTCTAGCCTGTGCTCTGGGACAGTTTGTTGATGTTTAGTGATTTCTCCACATTGGTCCTGATCTCTGATTGCTGTCTGGTACCTTAGTTTACTGACGTCTTGGTTCCGTCATTTTCCTGTTCTGCTGTTACCTACCGCTATGCCAGTCTACTACCTGCCTGTTACTCTGTTACCTGTTACCAGTTGCTACCTGCCTGTGACCCCTCACCTCTGCCTATTCCACAGTCCTACGTCTGGCACTTTGGGTGTCTCCGTGAGTAGTCACGTCAAGGGTAGCGACCTGGGGGTTCCCCACAGCTAAGTCCCTCTGGCCTTTCGGCGGGATCCGGTGAGGACAGGGGGCTCCTTAGAATCCACTCCCTGGCGTGGTGACCCACACATACCCAGCTTCACCCATTACATTGTATACACAAGCAAGAGATAAGAACTGCTCTAACTCTAAAAGAAAACAAAATCAGAGCAGCAATGTATTTGGTAATAGTTTTTATTTACCTTTGATTTACTAGAAAAGTTAGTGGATACAATTGAAAAGATGTCACACATGAGCCACTGTTTTGCTTTATCCATTCTGCACTAGCTCACCACTAAATGATCACTGGATTCAGTCTCAATATCAAAGTAATATTGGTATTGATATTATTTTGTTTTTTGACTGTTTACATGAGGAAGTGGCTGGCTCCCATCTTGATTTGTGCACTCCACCCACCTGCTCAGGTTCCTTAATCAGATCAGGTTATAGCTGAAATCTTCTCTCTCTGAAATGTGGAGGTCTGAACAGATACCAGGAGAGTTAACATGTAGCGCAGGTCTACCCACCTGAATTAAGGTCACCTTGTTGTGGTAGGTGGACATTTACAGTTTTAATCAAAACTGTACACTAAAAAACATCAAAATTTTCATATATTCCACAGTAGCAGAAATGCTTTTCCAAAAAATGATTTCCTCTTTGACCATTTTTTAGTGCCTATAAATTACTGCTGATATAGTGTTTTGTTTGCATTGCTTTTGGCTGCCACACCAGCGTGCACCTATACATTTATTCATCAAAATGGATGTGCTGACCAGAGTTTGTTTTTTTACATATTTATGACAACTTCCTACTTTTGACAATGGCAGCACACATGAAGGAAGTTACGTGTTGCGGATAAAAGGGGCGATTTGCCAAGTTGCAAACAGGGATTATGATTGGCTTTTGGGCCATGGGTGGCAATTTTTCTGAAAATGTACAATTTGTGAACCATTCACGTGCTGCTTTGGTGAAAGTGTATCATGAGTGGCTAAATGGCACCACTGCGAATAAACGACATGGAAACTGCGAAGCATCATGAGCCATTTATGTGAGAGGTGAATGTCAGCTACAAAAGTGCATAAGGGCAGACCAACACACTACAGTGTAGCAGCTCACCATTATAATAAATCAGGAGGCTACCATATGTGTATCAAAAACAATAATTCAGTAAACTCTACTGCATATGGGGCTCAGAAGTAAACAAATGGTCACTGCATCTCTACTAACAAAATTGCATATGCAAAAAAGGCTTCAATTTTTAATGTAGTATCAGACTTGGACCTCGGCTGTTTGGCAAAGGGTTGTCTTCTCCAATGAATCATGTTTTCTCCTTCCTCAAACAAATTGATGCTGGCATGTCAGGCAAGAAACATCAGAGAACAAACACCCTGCAACAATTGTTGGAAGATCTAATGCTGGTGGTGGCATTGTTATGGTCTGAGGAATGTTTTTGTAAAGTTGAGGAGCCATGCGAGTGTAAAATGTTGATGGCAACCTTAGCGGGTGGTATCGTGAGGTGCAGTGCACTGGTGCTTGAAGCAACAACACACAACATTGCTTCCAGGGATCTTCAGGTTTTACTCATGGCACTTATCTTATGAACTTTACACTTCACTTTTGTCACAGGATATCGCATTCATCATAATGTACAGTTCTAAACTTCCTCTCTTAAATTGCTCTCTGGGCAATTTCCCTTTATTTTCCTCTCTCTCTGTGCAGCCTCCCTCCAGTCTTTTCAGTCACTGAGCCAGCACTCCACCTAAAGGACTTAACGGTTGCCCCGGCACGACTACTTAGGACAAACTATTCTGGCCTGCTCTCTTTGGTACTACTCATCAGGACAGCCTACACTATATGCCCATTATGTATGATTTGCACAATCCCCTCCTTCCTCTCTACTTTCTCTTCTTCTATCCTGTACTTTTCTTTTTCTCTTTGTCTTTCAGGTAAAGCAGTAAGTATGGCTGATACCACAACCCTGGCCTTTACTACACCAATGCCAGCTGATGGGTAAGAAGATCACCTATATTTCTGGAACATAACTAGAACTGTCCTCTTTTACAAATTTGAGAAATTGGCTCAATTAAAGTCCTAAAGAGAACTAACTAGACCCTGTCAGGCTTCCTTCTTATAACTGTGTCACTGTGTAGCTCCATCTATCTGCAGGCCCAGCTTCACTGTCTACCCACTTAATCCTTTGGATTAACCTACTATACACATCAAAATGCACTTCTTACATCTTCATGGCATTCTCTGAATTCATCTGTCCATGTGGAAGGCACTTTCAACTGATTTGGGTATGAATCCAAATCCAGATCATCTACACTCAAATTAAATTGTGTAGACAGGAACCACCACATTTATAAATAGAACAGTAACCAAAAGAGAAAAATAAAGAAAAAAGATTGGTATAAAGATGAAATTGCTTCAACGACACTACATTATATACCTTTTCCTCTCTTCAATCTAAATACAACTTACCATCTAAAGACCTTTTCCAGTATAATCAAATTGCTAAATTTTTAAAGCACAATCCTGCGTGGACCTTCAAAATTCTAATGCCAATTCTCTCCATTCTGAATCAAAAACTCTCTAAATTCCAAAAAATGATATAATAAATAATGTCAAACATTTTTTAATTAGTATAAAACTGATGATATTATAAAATGGGAATGTGAACTGGTTAGCTCGTTCTCCGATTATCAATGGATAATAGCACTCCACTGGGCTCATAAATCCTCTGCATCGGCCAGTTTCAAGGAACAATATCAAAAACTTTTAACCAGATGGTATTACACTCCCCTTCAGTTATCACTTCTTTATCCTTCTTTCTCTGCGCTCTGTTGGAGGGGATGTGGTTCTCAGGGATCTATTTTACGTATTTTTTGGCGCTGTCCAGCACTACAACAATCTTGGAAAGACACTATACTACTGTCCTCTAAATTTGCCCAAATACAATGTCCGGATTACCCAGAATTTGCTCTGTTCCTAATTGATATAAACAAGATTCCACTTTTAAATAGAATAGTTGTATGTCATATCCTACAGCGGCCAAAACTGCTATTACCATAAGATGGAAATCCATGAGTCCCCCTTCAATTACGGAGGTTTCCTGAAATATTTGTATACTACAAATAAGGTCACTGGATAAAGTACACCACATCCTTATAGACAAAATCGTTAATAGCTTAGACTGGAGTTTCTGGGCTGCCGATGTGACCATTCCCCCCCACCCTCATCATCCCTTTCCCTCCTTTCCTTTTCCCTCCTCAGTTATTTTTCTGTTATCGACAACCATGGAACAAATTTTCCTTGACTGCAAGGACTTGCTATATTTTGACATACAGTGTTTCAACAGGAATGTACATTCGTTTGCTTAACATTATAACCCTTGAATAAGAAATTTAACAATTATAATATTTTAGGATTTTATTGATATTTTGTTTCTTCTCTCTGAATATATCGATATTCACCAGATGAAACTTGTCACTGTTCTAGTGCTATCTCAGTCATATATCTGTTACCAACATGTCTTTACTTATATATTTGATGATTGCTGTCTGATTGCCATTATACTTCTGTTCCAACATCTAACAACTCATTGTAACCTTACCATTGCGTGTCTACCTGTTTGTATTGTTTTCTTTTTGTTGAAAAATTTCAAGAAAAATGTATTGTTAAAAAAAAAAGATGAAATTTGCATCCAAATATACTAATGAAAATAATAGATAACACAAAACAAACAAATCCAGCACCATTAAAAACATGTTGTCTGGTTTAAAGTGTTTAAGTAGTACTGGATTTATTTGTTTTGTGTTACATGCTATATTCATTAAGGTATTTGTATGTGCAATTTCATATTAATACCAATTTTTTTTTCTACATTTCTTCAAGCAGGTCACATACACCCATACAGGCTTATTGTCTTCTCTGAGGCAGATGGGATCATCCAGCAAGACACTGAGACATGTCACATGACTAGAAATGTCCGACAATGGTTGGAAGAGCATGACCAAGGCTTCCAAGCACAACCCTGGCCACCTAATTCCTCATACCTGAACCCAATTGATGATCTCAATTGAGGGGTTGAATCTATATATCCTCCCCCCACGCACCCTTGAGCAGCTGTGGGATGCACTGCAGTCAGCATGGCTCCAGATACCTGTGACAACCTTACTGAGTCATCCCACCAGTCTAGCGCGGCGCACATCCCTTTACCGGATTTTACTAAAAATAACAGACTTGTAAATCACAGTTCAAAACACATTATGTATATATTTTATTTTATAAAATTTTGGTACAAATTAGTTAGTTTATGTTTGTAATATTCAGACACTGCATTTATTATTGTTCAGAGGTACTGTTGATCTATGTATACAGATTCATGATTCTAGAACAGCATAGTGGCCTTTATTCCAAACAAAAAATAAACCCAGAGAAACAAATGCCATGCTTCTGAACACCAGGAATCTGCCAAGCCGCATTTATGAAGCCAGAGCTGATGACCAGTGACAAATGATAATTTTATTGTTTAACATTATAACATTATAATTGCTCCAAAATGAGAAAATCATGACAATAATTGGCAAGTGAAAATGGGCCCTTAATAGGGGATGTTCAGGTTTAGTGCCTAAGATAGCGTGAGTTATAAATACAGTCACACATATATCCTTAACAGCATTTTATTTCCTTAACCATACTGTACTAAACGAAAATTATAAATTTTACATAAAGAAAAAAAGCAGATCTACATCAATGCTGTGCATTTCACTCCCTATATGAGGCTAGGTCCAGACAGCAAAGTGAAAAAGCCGTCCAGAATCCATAGGCATTTCCACTTTCCTGTACCATGCGGCACCACCGTTTTTTGTGCGGTTTATGCACAAAAAATGGCAGTCGGTTTTTGGATTCCCGGTGGCCCAGTACATTAGGGCTGCGGGAATTTTTGGTTTCCCTTAGTAAAATATCCATGCAGTGTAGGCTACAGCACATATTTTCTATTGAGGGCTACACAGCACAGGTAACGGGCATTTTTTCAGAAAAAAATGACCAAAAGCCTGTGCTGTGTAGACATAGCTTAGAGGTGAAAATAAAGGGTCTTCCTCTATTGCTGGCAGCACAGATAGAGGCAACTGAGAGACCACTGGCTATACCACAAAGGTTTGTGGCTACATGGCAGCACATCTTCAGAATCAGAGAGACCAATCTGGTTTAAGCTGGAAATTAAAGAAGGTAATCTACAGAACTAAATAACTTGAAAAGAGCAATCTTAAACTCTATATATTTTCTAAAAACATATAACCTGACGATTGAAGTTGTCTTGATGGATTTAAAAGGCTGTTCTGACACTTGAAAATGCTCATTTGTCTATCAGTGCCTGATGAAAGATAGGAAGAATACTTACCTCCTGAAAGCTCTTCCATCGCAGCATTCTCGGCTGTTTTTGTGAACGTTAATTGTGCATTTGACAGGTGCAGCCATTCCCAGGCTGCAATGATCTGCCAGGGCTCGGTATTATCAGATGCAGATCAGCCCTGCTGTGATTTCAAGGGTGTGTTTTCACCTATATTTCCTCTGTATATGGGGATAATATATGAACCCCAGTTCCAGGGAAAAAAATTAGTAAAAAAAAAAAAAGTCAAATGTCTTTTTCTGATCTTGTAGGGTATTTGGGGGAGGGGGCTTGCACAACATGTAAAATAAAGAAATAAAAAAACCTCAAACCCACACACACAAGAAATGCATTTTTTATATCACCACTATATAAATATCCGTGATGGAAAAATCCTACAATTACAACAAAAGTAATTTTAGAGCCACTTTTACTGTAAAAAGAAATAAATGAATGAAAAAGTTTTTCTACAATTTTCCCTATTTTTTCTACTATTTTACTATTTATTCTACTATTTTACATGAAAATAGCATATAATTGAAAAAAGTTGATCAGTTGATAATATACTCATTAACAGAAAATAATTCACCAAGAATGTGTTGATAGGATTAAATGAAAGTTTATATGTGTAAATGTAATGATGGTATATGTAAGTGATATTATACAATATTAGGGCAAAATAATTATAGTAGCAATTAACATAAATCAAAAAAATCTAACCACAAACCCATCTTCCAATAAGAACCCTCAAGTACTAACATACCCCCGTTTTCCCTCCAACTAAATTGCCCTATGTAAATAATAAAAGGTAAACTTTATTCAAAACACTAACTCCACCCTGATCCTAACCTAAAGAAAGAACTGGTAATACAGATAAAAAAAAAACTCTTGGAATGTGGAGGAACCAAGTGGGTGCTTGGATTGCCCACTCCTAGTGTAAGGGGTGAGGGATAAGATAATATAATTAATATATTTGTTAACAAGCAGTAGAAATTAAAATAAACCATGTTTGTCTTTGTGGAGGTAGATATGATCTTGGATTGGGGAAAGAAAAAATAGGAGTATCTCACAGGCCAGTGATGAGCTTGTTGTTAAGATCTATTTAGTGATTGTAGAGTTAAAGGGGTGTTCTCATTACATTAAATGGCCTTCAGAATAAGAGGACAGTGAAAACAAACAACTTTGCAATTGGATGTCATTTGCAAAGCTGTTTAGTTTTCTCTGTCTCCCATATTCTCGGTTTTGGTAAACAAACTTACCCAGTCCCGGTTAGATCCCGCCTCCTCGCTCTCCATTGGGTGCCGTCTCTTCTAATTTGCATTCCGGCCAGCCTCCGGTTGTATTCATGTGAGCGCGCATTCCAGTGCATGCTCCGTAATGCTGACCACCCCTGTCTTCCTCGGCTCTGTTATCTGAACCACATAGATTCTGGGCATGCGCAGTAGCCCTGAATCTTTTAATCAGCAGGCACTTTCATTCCCTCTTCACTCCCTGTCGAGATACGGCAGACAGAGACAGGGGGAGACCAGGGTGCACACTGCTCCCTGACAATGAAACTAGGAACGGAGAATCAGGAAGGGAGGGGGAGTGTGTGTGGGGAGACCAGTGCTCACGCTGCGATGTGGAGAATCAGGAAGGGAGGGGGAGTGTGTGTGGGGAGACCAGTGCTCATGCTGCGATGTGGAGAAGCAGGAAGGGAGGTGGAGTGTGTGGTGGGAGACCAGTGCTCACCCTGCGATGTGGAGAAGCAGGAAGGGAGGAGGAGTGTGTGTGGGGAGACCAGTGCTCACGCTGCTATGTGACAATAATACTATCTGGGGAGCAGTTAAGAAACACCCAGCTGGGAGGAGAAGAACCGCCCCGGAAAATGAAGAAGTTAGACACTTAAACTAACAGAAAACAGCCAAACTGATGAAGTGAGAATAACCCTTTAAAGGGGTGAAACCTATAGCAAGCAGAAATGTATCACTTATTCTGTGGATAGGTGATAAATAATAATTATGAGAAAACACCTCCAAGCAGTAAAAATGTACGAAAAAATAATATTAACACAGAAGATAAAAATAGAACTTGTATATTGCAGTGAAGTATAGTAAAATATATGGCTGGATGCAAACAAAATACTGCTAAAAGTGATAAAAAAATAAATCTGTGCCAGGAATAATGCACCTAACGAAGAAATCAGGAAACAGGCCTGTACAGTAAACCATCTGTGTCGTTTTTGTAAGGTAATTGTTTCTCCTTGCTAGACATCACATGTTCTATTTGCTTAGTAACTGTTCTCTTTCAGTAAAACAAACAACACAAGGCATATATATTTAAACATTTACACATATACCACTGTACTACAGAAATAAGCACTTAGGCAGTACTCCGTAATGCAAGCAGGCACTATACTCAGAGGTACATACAATATACTGTATCTACCTGTAGGGGAATAATACGTACAGAAGACACTGCTCTGATACTGTATATTAATAATGATAACTATATGCATGAGAAAAGTAAACTACACTGGTATTATATAGCCGGACAGCATAAAAAAACAAAACAAACAACATCTGGTCCCAACAGGTCATTATTTAAGAAAAAAGTGGAAAAGTAGGTACACTGTTACATCTTCCATAGGAATTAAAAGGATAATTAGCAGCCAGGGGCTGTTAATCAGATGCCCTTGACTATCTAATCATTAGCAAGTGTTACCACCTTTCTAAAGGCAGAAGTGTTGGCATTTCACTGGTGTGAAGAATTCAGGTGTGTGCTAACACAATGCAAAGGAAGAAAAACATCAGCAATGATGTGGCAGAATGTATTGTTGGTGCCCATCAATATGGAAAGGGTTATAAGGTTATTATCAAATAATTGAAAGTTCATTTTACAGTGACAAAGATTATTTACAAGTGAAAAATATTCAGGACAGTTGACAATCTTCCCAGGAATACCCATCGAAGAAAATTCAGCCTCAATGTCAAACTTTCCAGTGCTCAGAGAAGTTGCAAAAAACCCAAGTGCTACATCTCACACTCTAGAGGCTTCACTCGGCATGTTATATGCTTAAATTCAAGACTATACAATTAGAAAAAGACAAAACAAGTATGGATTTTTTAGAAGGTTTTCCAAGACAAAGCCTCTACTTTCTAAAATGAATGTGACAGAGCAGCTTCAGTTTGCAAAGTTGCATGTGAATAAACTCTGGGCTCTTGGAACAATGGCCCTCATTGACTAATGTGGTTGCACCAGAAAATTGTGTTAAAATGTGCCAAAAGTGGCATAAATTTTGCGCAGCCTTTCCCACATTTACTATGGGCTGAAGACTGTTTTTGCACACTGCTTAACAGGGGGCGTGACTTACCAGAAAGTGGGTGTGGCATCACAAGAAAGTGGACATGGCTATGATTCAACACACTTTGGCAAAATCTGCACTAAAATTGTGGCAAAATCTGGGATAGAAAGTAAGCCACATGAAAAACTGGTCTAGAAGTAAGACAGATCTAAAGCTGCACCAATTTATCAAGCAGCATGAGCCACTGTGATAAATCTGGTAAATTTTTAGACAGCCTGTCTAAGTTTACACTGTCTAACTTTTAGACAGTGATAGTAAATGAGGGCCAATGTCCTTTCGTTTAACAAGACCAACGTGCCGATGTTTGGCCATAATGCACATTAACACGTTTGGCAAAAACCAAAAAACAGCATATTAGCACAAACAGCTCATACCTACTGCTGTCACAGTGGTGATGGAGGGGTAATGATTTGGGCTTGTTTTATAGCCACAGGTTCTGGGCACCTTACAATCATTGAATTTACCATAAACTCAATGAAAGTACTTTAGAGTCAAATGTGAGATGATCTATCCAACAACTGAAACTTGGCTAATACTGCAACAAGACAATGATCCCTCTTGCACCTGCAAATCTACAACAGAATGGCTGACACAGAAAAGAATCAAACTGTTTGATTGTCCCAGTCAAAGTCCAACCAAAATGAAATGCTGTGGTGTGACCTTAAAAAAAGCTGTCCACATACACATGCCCACAAACTTTAATAATCTAAAGTATGTAGTGAAGAAGAGTGGGCTACAATGTGAGAGACTCATAAAGTTGTACAAAAAATGATTACTGCTGCCTAAGGTGGATATACAAGCTATTAATACAATATGTCACAAAAGTGTGTCTCTAATTTTTTTTTGTAAATATTGTATAATATCTTTTCATGGGACAGCATTGAAGAAATGACTATTATGATACAATGTAAAGTAGTCAATGTGCAGCTCATATAACAGTGTAAATTTTATATGCTCTCAAAATAACTCACAAACCGCCTTGAAGGCCATGAATGGCAAATTGGGCACCATTTGTCCATTTTCACATACAGATGTACTCACTTTCGTTGCCATTGGTTTAAACAATAATAATTATTATTATTATTATTATTAACATTTATTTTAAAGCGCCATTGATTCCATGGCGTTGTACATTTGAGGGGGGTCACATACATGATATGTCAAGTGAGTACAATAATGACAATGAAAGACGTATAACTGGTAAAGAGGGAGAGAGGACCCTGCCCGCAAAGGCTTACAATCTACAAAGAGGAGGGAAGAGACAGGAGGAGAGGGGCAGACATGTTTGTGGGGTAGTACAGTGGCATCAGGGTTATTGTAGGTTATAGGCAATCCTGAAGAAATGGGTTTTCAGGTTGCTTTTGAAGCTGGTGAGAGTGGCAGAGAGTCTGATGTGTTGGGGCAGTGCATTCCAGAGTGTGGGGGAAGCCCGAGAGAAGTCTTGGAGACGGTTATGTGAAGAGCTGATAAGAGGAGAACCGAGAAGAAGGTCCTGTGAGGAGCAGAGATTGCGTGAGGGGAGATATCTGGAGATTTGGGCAGAGATGTATGGGGGGAGAGGTTATGGAGAGCCTTGTAGGTCATGGTTAGCAACTTGAAATGAATTCGCTGAGCTATTGGTAACCAGTGAAGGGATTGACAGAGGGGAGATGCAGAGGAGTAGCGAGGAGAGAGGTGGATAAGACGGGCAGCAGAGTTGAGAATGGTTTGAAGGGGAGCAAGAGTGCTACATGGGAGGCCACAGAGAAGGATGTTGCAGTAGTCAAGGCGGGAGATGACAAGGGCGTGGACGTGCATTTTTGTGGTGTTGAAGTTGAGGAACGAACGGATGCGAGAGATATTTTTCAGGTGGAAGCGGCAGGCAGAGGTGAGGGGTTGGATGTGTGGTTTGAAGGACAGAGCGGAGTCGAGGATTACCACTTGCGGAACAGGTGAGAGTGTATAGCCATTGACAGTGATAGAGAGATCAGGTGGAGGGATGGAGGGGGACGGAGAGATGATAAATTCTGTTTTCTCCACATTTAGTTTTAGGAGACGGGAGGAGAAAAAGGAGGAAATGGACGATAGACAGTCTGGGATCCGGGAGAGAAGAGAGGTGACATCTGGGCCGGAGATATAAAGCTGGGTGTCATCAGCATACAGGTGGTAATGAAAGCCATGTGAAGCTATGAGTTGACCCAGACCAAGGGTGTAGATAGAAAAGAGTAAAGGACCCAGGACTGACCCCTGGGGGACACCAACAGAGAGAGGCCGGGGGGAGGAGGTGGAGCGAGAATGAGAGACGCTGAATGTCCGATCAGAAAGGTACGAGGAGATCCAGGAAAGAGCCAAGTCCGTGATGCCGAGGGAGGAGAGGATGTGTAGCAGGAGGGAGTGGTCGACAGTGTCAAAGGCAGAGGACAAGTCTAGAAGGAGAAGGACAGAGTACTGGCGTGAGGCTTTGGCAGTTGCTAGGTCATTGGTGACCTTGGTTAGGGCGGTTTCGGTAGAGTGGTTGGGTCGGAAACCAGATTGTAGTGGGTCAAGAAGAGAGTTGGAGGAGAGGTGGGAGGACAGTTGAAGGTAGACGTGCTGCTCGAGGAGTTTGGAGGCAAAAGGGAGCAGTGAGATGGGGCGATAGTTGGACAGAGAGGAGGGATCAAGGGATGTTTTTTTAAGGATGGGAGTGACAGTAGCATGTTTAAAGGAGGAAGGGAAGATGCCCGAGGTGAGCGATAAGTTGAAAAGATGGGTGAGGGTTGGGATGAAAGCAGCACTAAGGTCTGGGATAAGATGTGATGGCTGTGTATTGGGTTATTTTAAGGGCACACCACATTTATTTTGTTATACAAGCTGTACACCGACTACTTTGTATTTTAGCAGTGTGATAAGTTTAGTGTTGTCCCATGAAAAGATATAATATCATATTTACAAAAATGTGAGATATTGTAGCTGGGTACCATTTACCTAATTTGAAAACCCTCTAAAGTTAAAGGTTTTTTGTTCATATCCTGATACATAAAAACATAAAATTCAAAGAAAGTGTACTTTCTTTTTCTCATGACAACTTGTGCTTTTAAGTTGAACTCTACTAGCACCACTTTTACTTTTATTACTGTCTAATTATAATTCTGGTAGGATTAATTAATATGTGGCATTGTTGTTTGAAGTCTTCCCAATACACACACACACATATGTGGTCATATATTTACATAAACAAAATTGTTGGTACCCTTCAAGAAAGAAAACCCTGCAATGATCATTATAATAACTTGAAATTGACAAGAGTAATTATAACTTTATATTTACTTAAAATAAACCAATGAAAATCATACCAAAGAAAAAAAATAATGAAACTGTCCTGGACAAAAATAATGGTAACCCTTGAAAAGATTCAAAATAATTTGACTGAAGTGACATGAAGGGACAACTAAGTTGAGTCTTGTAATTAGCATCAAAGGCGTCTTTAAACTTGTAATCAGTCAGTCTGCCTACTCAAAGGGTGAAAGTAGTCACTGTGCTGTTTAGTATCACGGTGCGTAACATACTTAATATGGGCTGAAGAAAGCAAAAGATAGAGTAGTCTCAGGAGATCAGAATAAAAATATAGGCTATATAGGTGATTGAGCCCATAGTGGTGAAACACCCTAGAGGGACTCAAAGTTACTGTAAAAAAATAAAAGCTAAGGGCGACATGTATGATCGGGAGTTTCTCCTGTTTTCTGGTGAAAACTGCGGCTCACCGATTCGAATCTCCTGTCGGATGCAGTGATGCGATGTTAGGCGCAAGCTTCACCACTTTTGGCTGCGCCTAACATGAAGGGGCGTGCAATGAGTGCGGTTGGGCATTCTGGGGCGGGACGCTGCACTTTCAAATAGTCCGAGGCATGCATGATCGCGGGTCGGCAAAGAGAGGCGCATCACCGCTCCGACAGGCAGACCTAGTTGAATGTGGTCTAAATGAGCCGGAGGAGGTTAAGTGAAGCGAGAACGTAATGGAATGGGGCAAACTGTGCTCTAGGTCGACTGTTACAACAGTACACAGCTCTCCGCTCCATGAGACATGGAGTATGATTAAGAAAATCGTTTTTATTAGGTGTAAAACATTCTCTGTAAAAGAGCTAAAACCTTCTATAAAGAGACATAAATAAAATCACTAACAACGCGTTTGTCGCCGTCACCGGTGCTACATCAGGAATTGCGATATAGAAAATTGCCAGGAAATACAGTAATTCAAATTCTGTAAGCTCTTCTCATTGGTCGGCATAAACCAGCCAATCAGAATAGGAGCGACAGTGACCCATTATAACCTATGGATAAGTATTGACCAATAACATGAAAAGGCGGGACAGTTCAAAATACAGTAAAAAAGGAAAAAGAAAAAGAGCTGATTGGTTTGAGCTAACGGGGGCTTGGCCTATCCTGGACCAATCAGAGTGCGAGCTACTTTGTTCCATTGTAGTCAATGGAGAGATCGGGGCAATGAAATCTCGGCTCTCAGCTCTGTGAGACATGGAGTATGATTAAAAAAATCGTTTTTATTAGGTGTAAAACATTATCTGAAAAAGAGCTAAAACCTTCTATAAACATACATCAATCCAATCACTAACAACGTGTTTGTCGCCAAGACCGGCGCTACATCAGGAATTGGGATATTAAAAACTGCCGGGAAATACAGTAATTCAAATTCTGTAAGCGCTTCTCATTGGTCAGCAAAAACCAACCAATCAGAATAGGAGCGACAGTGAATCATTATAACCTATGGAGAAGTATTGACCAATCAAATGAAAAGGAGGGACAGTTCAAAATACAGTTAAAAAGGCAGAAAAGAGCTGATTGGTTGAGACCAGGCGGCAGATATGAATCCACCAATCATATGTAGTTCGTCTATTTTGAGTGGTGCAAGAGGGGCGCGATAGAAGGGCGCCCTAAAAGTTATTACTGTCTATGAGAAATATTCTAGTACTGTGCTTGGTTGGGGGGAAAAGGGGCTCGTCCTGCTTAGCCAATCAGCGGGTGAGCTACTTGTCTCATGGAGTTTCGTTAGCCAATGATCAATAATATGGGGCTAACGAAAATAAAGAAATAAAAATGAATTCATTGAATTCATTTTTGTTTATTTTCGCTACCCCCATATTATTGTTCATTTTATATAGAGATCGGTACAACTTTGTGAGTCTTATCATTTGATTTCGGGCATGTACAGTTTTATTATAGATTACATTAGAAAACCCATAAGAGCGTCGCTCGCTCTCCCATTGGCCCAAATAACCGCACCTCTTTTAACTTAGCCAAACACAAACAGAGCTCGCTCTGCATTTCTTTTCCCCATAGAACTCTATGAGATAAGTAGCTCACCCGCTGATTGGCTAAGCAGGACGAGCCCCTCTTCCCCCAACCAGTCACAGTACTAGAACATTTCTCATAGACAGTAATTACTTTTAGGGCGCCCTTCTATCGC
Source organism: Phyllomedusa bahiana (assembly GCA_025379985.1). Classification (NCBI taxonomy): domain Eukaryota; kingdom Metazoa; phylum Chordata; class Amphibia; order Anura; family Hylidae; genus Phyllomedusa; species Phyllomedusa bahiana. The sequence continues at coordinate 156,991 of JAODAL010000751.1, forward strand.
GCCCTTCTTGCTCCACTCAAAATAGTCACACTACATATGATTGATGGATTCATATCTGCCGCTGGTCTCAACCAATCAGCTCTTTTCTGCCTTTTTTACTGTATTTTGAACTGTCCCGCCTTTTCATTTGATTGGTCAATACTACTCCATAGCTTATAATGGGTCACTGTCGCTCCTATTCTGATTGGCTGGTTTATGCCAACCAATGAGAAACGCTTACAGAATTTGAATAACTGTATTTCCCGGCAATTTCCAATATCCAAATTCCAGTTGTTGCGCCGTTTTTGATTTTTTGTTAGTGTTTTTTTTTTTGTATTTTTTTATAAGGTTTTGATCTGAGAGCTGAGATTTATTTCTTGAGCGATCTTATATATTTTCACTTTAATTTTTAATTATCCACTTTTTCACTACATTTAATCGCTTTTAGACAGCTTTGATTTTTCACTTTATTCATTCATTCATTTGAAAGACAACTCTTTCTGCAATTCACTAATATGTTTAATGATTTTTCGCTCATTTCCAGCCTGTCTTGAATCGGAATACATGTTAGGCGCAGTCCTTCTGCGCCTAAGTCCCGCACTGCGCCTCACACACTGGCGAGGCGCAGGGAACTTTTCACCGCATGTATGAGCGCACCTCCCCGGGCGGCGAATCTTAGGCGCAGTCACACACTGTGCCTAAGTCCCGTACTGCGCCTCACACACCGGCGAGGCGCAGGGAACTTTTCACCGCATGTTAGAGCGCACCTCCTCGGGCGACGAATTTTAGGCGCAGTCCCGCACTGCGCCTAAGTCCTGCACTGCCCCACTGGCGAGGCGTGGTGGACTTTACACCGCATGTATGAGCGCACCTCGGGCGCCGACATACATGAGGTGCAGCTTTTACTTGAAATCGGGCGAAAACGTGCGCTCCGACGCGCCCTAGATTCATACATGTCAAATAGTCTCCAAAGAAAAGGGAATCTCACAAGAGAACAGAGAGTGACTTTTGATCACTAGATTTACTATTTTGCCATAGGCAAACTTAAACTCTATCAGTTCTCTTATCTATAAAACACTAAAACGTAACTTTTATTATGTATAACTCTTAACCTCTATACACACTATTTAAAAACCTGATTTCTAACCTCACCATTTAACCCTTTCTACTTCTGAAGGAATGAATAGCTCCTTTTCCATTATCAAATCTGGTGGAACCCCACCTACCAACAGGAAAGTGAGGGATCCCAAGCCTCCTACTTGGGCAATCGTCCCTAATCTAATGGACACAGGACAAATAAGGCCCCCTTTTGACACCCTCTGCAGCGGGTGGCACTTGTAGACAGAGGTGAGAAATCACAATTTAAGACGTCATGCCTGACCTAGCCAACATGTTTCACCAGCTAACCTGGCTTCATCAGGGGTTAGAGGTCCAGTCCCATGTGGTCAAAGCTCATTTTCTTTTATATCATGTTAGGTACACCCCCTATTCAGGTGCTCACCAATTAGCCTTCAGAAAATCCACAAAACCCACTCCACCTTCCACTCTCCTGCACACACACTAATAATATGTGCTGCTAAAGCTGCCACCATACTCCCATAACTAACAATCCTCAGACAAGTTCACCATCTCCATGGCGGGCTTACGCCCCATATTACCGTACTCCCCACGCCCGCGTAATGTACCTATAGACACTTCAGCCCTGACTGTGATGGACTTCTGTCCCATCTCTCTCATATTATTGCCTCTGTGTGTCTCACCTAGAACGGACTAAGCAGAATAGGTGTTACATTCCACAGCACACTACCAGCTTTATCAACTCCCATAAACCTCTTCTCTTCCATGTCTAATATGCATATTTATTGGGAATATAAATTCCATTGTACTGTACACTATTGTCATATAATCTCCATTGTACTGTACACTATTGTCATAGTCTCTTCCCATAAAGCACTTTTCCTTTATATCTAATATACATATGCATTTTAATAAAGCTGCAGGCCCTATGGTTAGCCTGCCCTCCCTCCCGCAGTTTCACCTCCCACCTTCCCCATTAAAGATTCTTTCTTACAGGTCACGGCTAGCCACCTAATTCATTATGTCACGATGAGATAGGTGTTAATAGGTGGTGTTTCACCAGACTTGATGATAGAAAAGGAGTTATTCCTTCAGAAGTAGAGAGGGATAAATTGAGAGGATAAAAATCAGGTTTTTAAATAGTGTGTATAGAGGTTAAGAGTTATACATAATAAAAGTTACGTTTTAGTGTTTTATAGATAGAGAACTGATAGAGTTTAAGTTTGCCTATGGGAAAATAGTAAATATAGAGATTTATACATGTCGCCCTAAATTTTAAAGTAGAAAAAAAAAAAAAAAAATAAAAGTTCAAATCACCACCCTTTTGCCATTTTATAAATAAAAAAATAAAATAATAAAAAAGTTACACATAATTGCTATCACCACTTCTGAAAAAGTTGATCTATTAAAATATAATATAATTTATCCCATATGCTGAACACCATAGATAAAAAAAATTCCTGTTTTCTAAAAATTGGAATAAAAGTGATCAAAAAGTTGCATGTATTCCAAACAGGTACCAATAAACAGTACATTTCAGCCCACAAAAAATGCACCCACATTCGAGTCCATAGGTAGACGCACAAAAAAGTTATTGGTCACAGAAAATGGTGGCACGACAAAAATTTGAAAAATAGAAAATGTTTGGATTTTTTACGGTACCAAAACATTACAAAAACCACACATGTTTGGTATTGATGGATTCATAACAACCTGTAAAATACAGATAACACATCATTTATACTGAAAAATTGAACAGCATAAAAGCAAAAACCCTGTAAACATGGCGCAGGTGTGTTTTTTTACATTTTGCCCAACTAGAATTTTTTTGCGATTTCCAAGTATATTTAATGGTATGGTGAAAGGCACTATTAGAAAGTACGTCTTGTCATGCAAAATAAAAGCCCTCATATGTTTACGTAGATGAAAAAATCAAAAAGTTTTGGCTCTGGGAAGGTGGGTGGGGAGGAAAAAACTAATGTAAAAAAAATAGGCTTGGTCGGTTGGAAGACGATCAAGGAGGAAACCACTGTTGAAAGCAAATCATAAGAAACTGAGACTGGAATTTACCAAAATGCATATTGATAAGCCACAAAGCTTCTGAGAGGATGTCCTTTGGAAATATGAGACAAAACATGAGCTTTTTGGAAAGTCACATCAGCTCTGTGTTCACAAATGCAGAAATGAGGTATGCAAAGAAAATAACATTGTACCTACTGCTAAATATGGAAATGTCTCAATTATGATTTGGGACTGCACCTCTGCATTTGGCACAGGGTGCTTTGAATCTGTGCAGGGTACAATGAAATCTCAAGACTATTAAGGCATTCTGAAACAAAATTTACTGCCCAATGTCAAAAAGCTTGGACCAAGTCATAGGTTATGAATCCTCCAACAGGATAATGACCCAAAACACACGCTAAAAAATCCAAGAATGGGTAAGAGCAAAGCATTGGACTATTCTGAAGTGTCCTTCTATGAGCCCTAATCTAAATCCTATTAAACATCTGTGGAAAGAGGTGAAACATGCAATCTGGAGAAGGCACTGTTCACACCTGAGAAAGCTAGAAACAGTTTCCTCATGAAGAGTGGGCTAAAAGACCTTGTGACAGGTAAAAAAGTCTCATTGAGAGTTACAGAAATTGTTTGCAGTGATTGTCTCAAAAGGTTGTGCAACAAAATATTCAGTTGAGTGCCATCTTTTTTGTTTAGTTTAATTAGTTTATTTTTTAATTTTTTGTTGTTGAATCACAGTTAAAAAGCAAAGTCTGATTTTCATTAATACATTTTAAGTACATTTAATTGTACTATTTCTTTTGTAAGTTTCAGGTTATTTCAGTGATCTTTGTCTTTTTTTCTTTCTTTAACAGGAGGGTACCAACAATTTTGTGTGTAGATGTGTTATCTTCATTCAAACAATGTAAACAAACACTAAAAAACCCAGAGATCACTAATAATATGGGGGACATTATGAAAACTGTCTAGGTCTAAGACTTTCTTTGTTGCCCATAGAGCTCTGATTGGTTGCTGTGGGCAACAAAGAATCTCTTAAACATAGACAGTTTTCATACATGCGGCCCATTATGTCTCAGCAAGACTTTATAAAATAAAAAAAATCAGATATTCCAATTTGGCTCTGATACTTGGTATTGCTTTCTTTGGCAGAAATTACTTTCAGCAGATATTTCTGTATATTACTGTCTACCAGTCTCTAACCTTGACGAGACTTTCCCATGCTTTATAGAGATTTTTTTTAGTTGTGGGATATTTGAGAGGTTTCTTGCACATGCAGTCCCTTTAATGTCACTGGGATGATAAATGGATGGGATTCAGAGAAAATCTTTGAATTACCCATCCCCACCTGTTTATTTTTTTAAGCCATTCCTTGGTAGATTTACTGGTATGTTTAAGGTGAGTTTTATGTTGCAAAGTCCGTTATCAAGATGAGCTTTCATCTTCTTGCACATGGACTCACATTAAAAACAAGCAATTATTCTTAAAATGAAGAATTTAGAGTGAATTCTATAGCAGTGATCTGCCCAAACTTTGATACAGCAAAATAGCCCCAATAGTAATATTTCCACCACCATGCTTTACAGATGGTATAGGGTTCTTCTGGTAAAATTCTGTGTTTGGTACTGTGGTACTGATACAACTTTACATTACAACTTTATCATTGTCTTATCTGTTCAGGACACAGGGCGAGATGTATGAAATTTGGCATGTCAATGCCAAATTTCATGCGCATAATAATGGCATAGAATGCGCCTGATTTATGACCCACTCTACTGCGGGTCAAAAATCAGGTGCATTCTAGCGCTTGTACGACATTTCTGATTCAGGTATACCACTTTGAAAGTAGAAATGGCGTAGCAAAGCTATAAATATGTAGCTTCGCTACGGTTCTAGTGCGCCCCGCCTCCCCCACACCTCTGAGTTCGGGCGCATTATAAAGTGCTGTGGGCGCTATGTAATGCGCCCGAGAATGGCGTGTAGGAGATTTAAACATGTATGAATGGGGCTGTGCCTGATATCGGCATGAAAAGACGCCAGACTTCTGGCGCAGCCCCGTTCAAACATTCCGTCCACAGTGTTCTATTGTTCTGGTGTTTATCTAGGTGTTTTTGTGACAGTGTTGACATTGTATTGGTATCAAACTAAATATCAATCTCTATTACTAAATACCCTTTATAGTCATATAAACACCCAATAAACTTATGCAACCTACTAGAGCATTCTGATCTGGGGTGGTATAGCAGGGTAAGGTTTAAATTTAATAAAGGCTACCAATGTGCGAACACTAGTCCATAAAGTGAAGCAATTAATTAATTATAGAACCCAAACTTGAAGATTATGTTTAGAAAAAAAGAGGTTGTTAATTGCTGGTTAACACAAACTAAGGTTCAAAGCACAAAAAGAGTTGAAGTTGAATTTGGCATCCCATGGACAAAGTCTTTTCATGTGGGTACTCCATTTATTGCAGAAGTGATGTTCCCAATTAATGGACTTACTATGCATAAATATTTGATGTTTGCAGATAGGAATGTACATATCATTAACTGTGCTTGGAGGATAGCTCATGCAGCATGTCGTACATCATTTACCAACATCTATGTCAAGCATTAAAAAATTGCTGCCTCATGATCTTTTTGAAATACTGGAAAATAAGGTTCCAAGTAATCTTACACTGATGACAGATGAGCTGTTAAAAAAAATTTAGACAGAGTTTGCTCATTAGTTTTTTTAAACTAAAGCACAGAGTAACATGACCAAGGTGCAATAAATCAAAACCTGTTGTGGGTGGGGCATTTCTGTAAACATATTTTTCATTCTGGTGAAAGCTTCTGTGGCCATAGGAAACAGAATCCCGATGTCCTGTGTGTGGCATCAGATTGGCAGATGGACCAAGGGAGCTGTGAAATGTGCATGCCCATTATCGATATGTGAAATATGTTTGGACAGCTGAATACATTGCTTAGCAGTGACTGTCATAAATAAGAATGGATCCTACATGTCAGCCACGAGTTTGGCGTAAGGCCACGCAGAGTAGTGGAATCTAAGAGTCCCTTGGCTTCCCGCTCACCCCCTGCAAGGGGGTTTTAACTTCACTGCAGAGAACACCCAGGTCACTGCCCTCGATGTGGTCACCTGCAGTGATTGTTGGCTTGCAGTTGTGGTAAAGATGGATCAGGCAGAGACATGTTCAAAACACAAGCGGAAGTTCAGGGCAGGCAGTGTACAGGCAACAAGAGGTCACAAGTCAAGGTCAGGACAGACTGAGTTCTGTTGTAATCAAGTAGGGAAAGTCAAAGTTCAAACAGGAGTATCACAAATTGGATAAAGAAGCACCAACAATCTGGCACGGAGGAGTGGAGATACCAGTTGTGACAGTTTCCCTCAGTCACATTGCATGGAGTAGCAGTGTCCTACTGCTTCATTCATGTCTAACATGGACTCTGCTCTATTGATTACTGAAATCCACAGAGGTGAGGCCCCTGGGGTTTAAACACTTATGAAAACTGTCTAGGTCTAAAACTCACTTTGTTGCCCACAGCAACCAATCAGAGCGCCCCTTTCATTTCACATAGTACTCTGGAAAAATGAAAGGGGCCCTCTGATTGCTTGCTATGGGCAACAAAATGAGTTTTAGAACTAGAGAGTTTTCATACAAATGGCCCTCCGGGCGAGACGTCCGAAAATTGGCGGTGTTTCGTCATTTTTTAGGCGCATTAAATAAGTGTAAAGTGCGCCAGAGAGTCCGACCCTATCAAAAATCTGGCGTCAGGTATACCTTGCATAGTAAACATAATGCGCCTAAAAATGATACGCTGTGCACCTCCATAACGAAATGCGCCTATTGAGGCGCATAGCACATCATTACAAGTGTATATGTGTTAGATGCATTACAAGTATGAGTTAGGCGCATTTCATATAATTGTAATGATAAACTATGCGCTTCCGTGCGCGATGTGCCTCAATAGGGGCATTACATACTCTACCAATGAAATGTTTTGTGCCACGATTAGCGCAAATCATGGCATATAGCATATCATTAGAAGCGTATGTAATGCCCCTATCAAGGCACATCGCGCGCGGCGGTGCATAGTTTATCATTACAAGTATATGAAATGCGCCTAACACATACTTGTGAAATGCACCTAATACATATACACTTGTAATGATGTGCTATGCGCCTCAATCGGCGTATTTCGTTATGGAGGTGCACAGCGCATCATTTTTAGGCGCATTACAATGTGTCGGTCCCGGTATATAATGCGCTTAGTTTTGGTGTATGACAGTTCATTTACATCCAAAATATGTTGTTAAAAGTGGTTTTAGCGCAATATAGACCTAAAAATTGCCGTTGGCGCGTTGGGAAATGTTGTTCTTAGTCTATATATGAAGAATGAATGAACCCCAACTAATAATCTATTGGAGTGCATGTCCACATTTTAAAAAAATAGCCAAACATACAGAAAAGAAAATGACATGAATACAGGATAGCACTTTCCTAATACAAAATAGAAAACATTTAGACTGTAGCAGACTACCAATATTAAGAACACGGACGAAATTCAATCTCATGGTCAAACCTGAGACACAACATGCAGAAGATACCTATAAAATATATAATTTAGTATTAGCACCAATATATCAATAAATATTACTAGGAGTAAAGAGGAGTACAATTTCATATCACTATGATCTATCCATGATTTTGCATGTGGAGGAGTACTTCTCCAGTAGTCTGCAATAGTTTGTATTTTTCTATTTTTTTTAAATTATTTCTTTTGTGCATTTCTGTCAAAGTTGTCAACAAAATATTATTGTTGTCATGATGCATGCCGTGGTATCCTCTCTGGCCCACGGACATGCTCGTGTTTGTGATCCTGGGCACACCACCGGCAGCTACTTGCCTCTCCACGCTCCTAGTCCGCTCCCTGCTGCTGTCATCCAGTGTGCACCAATGGGGTTCGAATGGCTTACCAACACCTGGGATTTAACTCCTTAACAATCGCTCACAGTCTTTTGACGTCGGCTGGTGCGGGTCGTTCGTCTGCAGTGACATCTTTTGGCGTCGCTGCAGACATCGGAGTTTGTGGCACCCGGTGCTGCAGCAGCGCTGGGAACGGGGCTGTACTACACAGCCCTGTTCCAAGCACAGCTCCTGAAAGCACCGGAGAGCGGGGAAAATCTTTGCTCACCGATGCTTTAACCCTTTGATTGCCGCAGTTTGTCACTGCACCGCTCTCAAAGCTCTGCTCTGTCGGGTGATCGGGACACCCGGTGACCCAACAGAGCCCAGGGAATAGCTGCACAGTCAGCCCTGGGGACCTAGAGTAGCCCCAGGGCTGTCTGTGTAAGAAGCCAGCGATCAGGGCAGACTGTGAGCTGTCCTGATCACTGCCTGTGTCAGACTGACACAAATTACAATGTATTAGCATATATGAATATGCTAATACATTAGCATATGAATATGCTAATACATTACTAAGTGTAAAAAAAGGTAAAAAACATAAAAAGTGAAAAAATAATATAAATAAATAATAAAATAAAAATAAATATTTAATAAAAAATAGTTGTGCATGCATTACACACACAAAAAAGCCCTACACATATCAGGTATCCACAAGACGGTAATAAGCTGTAGAATTAATCTAACAAGTTATTAAGTGTGAAATGTGAAAGGTGTAAAAAAAATGTTAAAAAAACAAAAAAACATTTTTAAAAAATTGGAAAAAAATTTTGCAATTATTTATAAGTGAACTTTTCCCCAATAAAGTACAACTCGTCTCGAATAAAACGAGGCCTCATACAACTGCGTCATTGAAAAAATAAAAAAGTTAAAGTTACAACTGTTGAAACGCAAGGAGGGAAAAACTAAAAAAATGTTCTGGTCATTAACTACTTTTCAGGCATTAGGCTTAAGGGGTTAAGAAGCTTTCTGTCCTTGCTCTGGGCTAGATTGTTGATCCTGATCTGTGCTCCTTGCTGCTGTTATTTACTTTACTTACTGCATCCATGAGTTTATTCTCTTCCCTGATGCCTGCCAGTTACTCTACTACGTCTCTGCCTGCTTTACTGGTTCCTGGTCTGGGGACTTGGCTGTCACCGTGAGTAAAAATGACAGGGGTAGCAACCTGGAGGTTCCCGCAGCTGTGTCCATTCGGCTTTGCGGCGGGCTCAGGTGAGGACCGAGGGTATGTATTACGCTCCCTGGCATGGTTTGCATCACCATCCTTCATGGTGACCTGGAAGATCCACACCTGCATCCCTGAATGTTACAGTTATATTAGGGATGTGCTATCCTGGTTTAATTTTTTCATCATTTTCTATTTATTAAAGTATAGACTTTTACTGATGATTCAGTTGCTAGGTAATAAACTTCCAGTGGGGGTAAGTCCAAGAGATTTGAAATATGATTTTCCTTATACAATGTGAAGCAAAAATAGCTATTATGTTTTAAGGTAGCTCAGAAATATCAGTATATAGTATCTCACATTACATTGTTTACATTATTTACAATGACGCAGTCATCAGTGTGTGATGTAGCCAAAGGATGCCAACTTCTTTGCCCTATGGGGCTCTTCCAGACTCTCTGTATCTCTGTTACAACCTGCTGATGACACTCTGTGACACTAATCTCAGTGGCCACTTCCGTCTGAGAGCACCGTGCTTGAAGCCTCACAATGGTAAGGTACAGTTGATCAATTGTGAGGTGTTGTCTTGGTCTCATGATATCAAAATGTGAATAGCATGATGAAGATCACTGTTTAAATTCCAATTCAAGCTGATCCCCTATATTTATTGGGCGATTCAGAGATCAAACACCTATTGTATATTTTGCCATTAGGCAAGTTGCACAAAAAGTATTTAAACATTGAACAGCTGGACATGTGCATTCTAAAGTTAAGAGATGGTCTCATTTAGTTCATTTAAAAAATGTTTTAAAACGTTTTCTGTTCATCCTTAAATTTCAACCAAAAGTCAAATATCCCTAACTTTTTGTGAGCAGTGTATACTGTTTGAAGTTTAAATATTGCTTTGTTGACATATATAAAATAAAAAAATAAAACTATACATGGGTTATCCTTACTTTTTTAAATTAGTGTGACATCATCGTTCACACATACAGTACAATGCTGAGTCTTCAGATGAAACCTCCCTGCCTAATATTTTATAGGCTCTTGTAAGTTCTGTACATTTCCAGATTACACCTCTTAGACATATTTCACAAACCGTTCTTTAATATTTTGTAGGAGGGCACATTATCCTGCTAAGAGATGCCACTGCATTAAGGAATACCGTTGTCATGAAGAGATGTACTTGGCCTTTAAAGGAGTTGTCTCACTATAGGTTTTCAGCCTACCTCAGTGTGTCTGGCAGCATAGGATTTTTGAATTCAGGGGCGTGCTTATTGTCTGCCTCTTCTCCTCCCCCTTCCCCCTCCCCTCAGCACACAGACAGCTCTCCTCCTCAAACTGCAGTAACTTCTAAACAGCAGGGGAAGGGCGAGGGGCTTTGCTGCCAGAGTTAACCCTGTGTGTGCCTGCCTAGGTCTGTTGGCGGCTGCTCACTGCTGGATCAGTTGCACTGTGCAGCTGCTTTGGCTGAGCTCTTGCTGCTCCTCTTCACAGAGTCAGGAGACAGCAGGAAGAGGGCTGATCTATGAGTGGCTATGGAGCCAGAGGTCTGTGAAGCTGTGTATGCTAATAGCAGAGCAGGGGGGGATGTAAAGGTTCCTATACCCCCTGCTTAGCATACAAATCTCCAGGGACATCTCAAGCAACAACAAACACAAACGCTGTCCTCCCATTAGAACAGACACAGGGCAGCTGTGAAGTGTGTTACTATAATCACAACGTGTCACTAATACAGCAGAGCAGGGAGGGATATGAACCGTTCACATGCCCCCCTGATTTGTTCTATTAGTATAGTCAAAGCTCCACAGACACATCATGAGTATAGTAACACACTTCACTGCTGTCACATCGTACTGACCACAGATCAGCCTCACCTCTGCTCTCCTCAATCTGTGTAGAGAGCATGAGGGAGCAAGCACACACAGGGTTAATCCAGGCAGCACAGCTACACAGACACAGAAGCCGGGAGCAGAGCCCTTCCCCTCCCTCCCCTACAGAAGCATCACAAGTGGCCTCATACTGTGCGGAAGGGGCTCTGTGCTTGAAACTGTATTGAGAAGCTGATGAGTCACCAGCACTGGCAGCCAGTGAGAAAAATAAAAAGGTCGGTGGCTATAGTGATTTGATGCGCTGATGCACCCTACTACCAGTGATAACTCAAAATCAGTAGGACATTTGTAATGAATTAATATTGCAAAGCTGCTTGTTTTTTTAAAGATCTTTTAATTAAAACCCAATCATTGTAGCGAGACAACCCCTTTAACAATATTTAGGTAGGTGGTATATATCAAAGGAACATTCACATAAATGACAGGAACCATGTTTTTTTAGCAGAACACTACCCATTACATTCCCTCCTCCTACTGTTATTAGAAAATAAAATAAGATTCATTAGTCCTGGTGATTTTCTACCATTGTTCCATGGTTCTTAATGCTCACATGCCCATTGTTGGCACTTTCAGTGGTGGACAGAGGTTAGAATGGACAAATGAGCATCAGAAGTGGACCGGTCTGTCTATGCTAATCGCGGAGAAAAGCCGCCCCCCTGCGGTCATGTGCACTGCACGAAAATAGTTCAAAGAGTGTCCTGTGCCCTGTTAACGGCCCCTAAGGAGAAATTGGCCTTTTTTGAAATTAAATGTATTTGTTCCGGGTCTGTGTTTTTTTCACCAGTTTAGACTGAAACAAATTATATTCTGGTCGCTGTTACAAAGATTTTCTGAAACCGTGACTGTTAGAAATTATCAGATCCAACAAAGCATCCCTTCTAGTGGGATCTTCCACAAACTGCCCCCTTAAAATTATCATGTAACGGGTTGAGGAACTTCCTCTCTTTTGCAGTTGAAACAGAACCATGACCCCAATCAATATCGGGGTAATTGAAGTTGCCCATTATTACCATTGTACCCAACTGTGCTACCTGCTCCATTTGTTTATGCAGCTGATCCTCTTTCTCCTTAGTGATGTTGGAGGGGGTCTATAGATTAAGCCAAAAATAATTTTTTGTGAGTTAACCCCCCCTTGTATTTCCACCCACAAAGTTTCTACATCTCCACCATCTTCACCTGCTACTGCCTCTTTCACGTTTGCCTTCAAATCACTCCTTACATACAGACACACTCCTCCTTCTTTCCTGTTTGCCCTGTCCTTTCTAAATAGATTAAAACCTTGAAGGTTAACAGCCTAATCATGCGAGGACACCAACCACGTCCATCTGATCCACTAGAACTAGCACCTCAAGTTCCCCCATTTTGCTTGCTAGACTTCCCAGGCAGGAAGAAGTAAAATCGCCATTTTTGTGCATTCTAATGCATTGTATTACAATGCATTAGGCTGTACAAATGTCTGCTCCCCCTAGTGGTGAAGTACCCTAGGGGGACTCAAAGTTAAAGTAAAAATAAATAAATAAAATTGTTTTAAAGTGTAAAAATAAAATTTTAAAAATTTAAATTTCAAATCACCCTCCCCCCACTAAAAAAGTTACACATATTTGGTATCCCCGCATCTGAAAAAGTCGGATCTATTAAAATATAACATAATTTATCCTGTACGCTGAACACCGTAGAAGAAAGAAAAACATTCCAAACGTCACAATTGCGTTTTTTTGGTTATTTCACATCTCCTAAAAATTGAAATAAATGTAATCAAAAAAGTCCCATGTACTCCAAACTGATAGCATTAAAAAGTACACTTCAGCCCACAAAAAATGCACCCTCACTCAAGTCTGTAGATGTTAGTACAAAAAAGTTATTGATCACAGGAAATTGTGCCGCGGCACAAATTTAAAAAATAGAAAATTTGAGGATTTTTTTTATGGTACCAAAACATAATGAAAACTGCACATATTTGGAATTGACATAAAATTAAAACACATGGTGCAAGTATGTTTTCTTCACATTTTGTCCCATTTCGAATTTTTTTGCGGTTTCAAAGTATATTCTATGGTACGATGAATTACACCATTAGAAAGTACATCTTGTACCGCAAAATAAAAGCCCATATGGCTGGGGAGGTGAAAAAATAAAACGTCATGGCTTTGGGAAGGTGTGGAGGGAAAAAACAAATAGCCATGTTATTCTGACTGTGGTGGGTTAAATTCCCTTCCAGTTTTACACTTTCAGTCAATGGTTTGGGATTATATATAACACGTTCATTAGACAGCATGGGATCATACATTACCTGTTCAGTAGGTAGTTTGGGATTATACATCACTCCTTCAGTAGATGGCATGGGATTATGTATTACACATTCAGTACATGGCATGAGATTACATGAGATATTGTGGGCACCTATATCTTCATTGCTAGTTTGTAACTCATAGATCTCCTTATCCACTGGTCTAGTCCACCCCCCACAGTCCACTACTCCACCCACCGTAAATACTCGTATCCACTGTCTAACCTATCTAACCCCTGCCTTTTTAGATTGTCCTCCAGCTACATCCCTAGTTTAAATACTCCTGCACCCCTTCTAGAATTCTCTACCCCAGCTCAGCAGACCCCCTTCCATTCAGGTGCAATTTATCTGTAGAAAACAGATTGTACCTCAATGAAGATAATTGCCAGTCAATGCTGACTGTTATCCCGTTACAACAGCAATGAAGATTAAAAAATAAAGGTTGTTTCAATGAAAAAGATAAATAAATAAATTAAGTTTGTTTACTTTTTTCACTCCTGTCTTTGTTGCCCATAGCAACCAATCAGAGCTCAGTTTTTACTTTTCCAGAACACTAAATGAAATAAAAGCTGAGCTCTGATTGGTTGCTTTGGGTGACAAAGACAGTTTTACTGCTAGACAGCTTTCATACATAAGGCCACAATCTGCTCAACCCACAACATGCTATCAAGAAGAATGAGCTGAGCAGATTTTGTGGAAAAAGATTCAGTATAGCTTGTTATCTGAAATTCCTGTGTATTATGGTTCAAGATAAGGAGAAAATTTCAGATTCTACTGACTCTGGTCCTATTAAACCATGCACCAAACTGCTCAGTTCTGTCTGCTTTTTAGCATGATGCCAGTAGACTGGGCTGCATCTTCATGGTGAATGGTTACCTTTAACTTCTTAAGCACTGTGCCTGAAAACACCTTATTAACCAGCTAAATGTTTTAGTTTTTGTCTCCATGCGTTTCAACAGTCATAACTTTTTTATTTTCTTTAATGACACAGTCTTATGAGGACTTGTTTTATGCGGCAGAAGTTGTATTTTCTGGAGGAGTAGTGTGAGTTCACCTGTTCATTCATTCTCCTCTTGACTACTGTAACTCCCTACTTGTTGGTCTCCCTCTCTGCAAACTCTCCCCTCTCCAATCTGTCCTGAATGCAGCAGCCAGGCTTGTCTTTCTCTCCAGCTGCTATACTAATGCCTCAGTCACTGCACTGGTTGCCCATCCAGTACAGAATACAGCATAAACTAATTACTTTCACCCATAAAGCTCTCCACAGCGCTGCACCCCCCTACATCTCCTCCCTCATCTCTGTCTACCACCCTGCCCGCTCTCTCCGCTCAGCTGCGGACATCAAACTACAGACCACAATCATCCGAACCTCCCATGCCCGTCTTCAAGATTTTGCACATGCTGCACCCGTTCTCTGGAACATGCTACCACGTACCATCAGACACAAGCCTAGCCTTCGCAGTTTTAAGAGTGTCCTGAAAATACATCTTCTTAGGCATTCCTACCAAACCCACTAATTGCTATCACACACCTTCTATCACACACATTTCTGTCACTCCCTACACTAGGGCACTCACAGGCACTTATCTTTATATAGATGTACAGTCAGGGTGACATGTTCACCCATTTTTTATGTAAACCACCCCATATTTATGGAACAAGGCTGGACCACTGTAAATTCAGCACTTGTCCCCCGTTGTCTCCCCCAGACACCCTCATAGATTGTAAGCTCTTGCGAGCTGGGCCCTCACACCTTGTGTCTCATCTGTAAGTAGCTTTCACTGTGTAATGTATGTCTTTTGTCTGTAATTATACCCTCTACATTGTAAAGTGCTGCGGAATTTGTTGCGCTATATAAATAAAGACTACTATTATTATTATAATTATTATTACCTATAAATTACTGCCTAACAAGTGTAGTTTTTTTTGTATGTGTAATGTATGTGAAATAATTTTTTATTAAATATTTATTTTTATTTTATTATTTATTTATTTATTTTTCCCACATACTTTTTTATGTTTTTTACCTTCTTTAATCTCATTTATGTTTTTTTTTTCTTTAATCTCATTAAGGGACAACTATTGTACACTTTTTTCTACACTTAGTAATGTGCAATCAAAGGGTTAGATGACAGGGATCAGAGACTGCTCTAGGTATGGAACTGTTAAGTACAGTTCTGGAACTGAGAGCCGCAAAACCCCTCTGTAGACAGCGATGTCTTTTGGTGTCGCTGCCAACAGAGAATAGCCTGCTGTCAAAAGACAGTGGGTGGTGATTAAGGGGTTAAATATATTCAATACCATTGTCAGTAGCAGCCAAGATTTTCCTTAAAAAAAGCTCAAATCGGCATTGCTAACAGGAAGCCATGGCCGCCGATCGTCTCCTATGACGCCACATAACCGAATAAGCGGCTCTGAACTTCAAGATCTACCACTATCCAATGAGGTAACCAAAAGACAATGATGAAAGAAGAAGTAGAACAACCCAGATTTGCTAAATCAACTGTCAAACATAATCTCTTGCCCCCACTGTTCAAAGATGTATGGTTCAATGATTGGATTTCTTGGCCATCTTAAAACACATAAGTAATCTTGATGGGCGTCATTCTTGTTCCGAGAGACCAACGATGACGAGCAAGTAATTAAACTCAGGCTATCTGGTTCATATGGGAAACCACATTATTTTCCTTTTCACTAGCTTTTATCTGTGACTCATAATATAGTTTCATCTGTGTGACTAAATTACAGCAGACATTCATAATTATGCCAAGTTATTTCCTGATTATAACTGGAAATATTTTCCCTGGTACAAAAGGCAATGGATACAGGTTTAATATGAATCCTGCTGATGTAGATAATTAGTGAACTAAGTTCCATTATGCTAGGTTGTACCAGGTCTTAATTAGCTCTATTACACGTACATCATGAAGGCTAACAGTGGAAAAACTTTCCGAAGGAATGGGATGCTAATGCATCATGTGCAAAAGACTAGCTAAGAATATATACATAATTTCCCTTAATAATTTATTTGTGATTCCCTTCTGTGTCCAATACTGCATTACGTAGAAAAGTCAAACATCTGATTTCCACATTTCGTTTAATAGACTTTACATAATAACTACCAAAATACATGTATGTACATATTTTCATTAAGATTACAATTACAAAATAGGGCTCATGAACACTAACTTGCACCAGAGCCCTGCTACATGTTTGTAGGCCTGAAATATTTTTCAATATAACAAAATGATGACATATGCCGTTGAGTGTTATATTATATAGGAATCAGGGGCGTAGCAACTGGGGTAGCAGATGTGGCAGCTGCCACGGGACCCGTGCCTTTAGGGGGCCTGGGCCCAGGGGCAGCTGCTACCACGTTTTCTTCCCTGGTAGTTCTGCTCCTGCGCCCGCTGGCAGTGAACATAACAGTTCACTGCTGGTGGGGCGGGGCTGCGGGGCTCAGCGCTTCCTACCTCTGAAAGCCTGGGCGTTCAAAGGCAGGACCGCCCAATGTTAGCAGAGTGGAACGAATCCGGCGCTCCGCTCTGCTAATCTGCCTGCTAGGCGCCGGCCCACATTGGAGGTCACATCATAGCGCCGAGCACAGACTACCCGGGAGCTGAGCTGCGAGGGAGCGAGATACAGATGAATAAGTGATTTCTTAGTTTTTTTTTAACATTAATGAAGCCTGCCCTAAGCCCCCTGACTGCCTATATGGGCCCCTAATACTTGCCCTAAGCTCCCTGCCTGCTTATATGGGCCCCTATAACCTGCCCTAAGCCCCCTGCCTGCCTATATGGGGCTCCTATAACCTGCCCTAAGCTCAGCCTGCCTGCATGAGGTTCCTATAGCCTACCCTAAGCCCTGCCTGCCTATATGGGGTCCCCATAGAATACCCTAAGCCCTGCCTACCTATATGGGGTCCCTATAGACTAACCTAAGCCCTGACTGTCTTATATATATATATATATATATATATATAAAAGCCCCTATAGCTACCTAAACCCTGCCTGCCTATATCGATTCCTATAGCTACCTAAATCTTTTCTTCCTACCTATATGGCCTCTAAACCCTGCCTGCTTATCTATATGGGGGTACTTAAACCCTAACTGCCTATATGGGGACCCAATAGCCTACCTAAACCTTGCCTAGCTAAGCCCTGCCTGTCTAAATGAACCCCATATAGCCAAGCTAAAGCCTACCTGCCCATTTGGGACCCCTATAGCCTATTTACCTACCTATAGCCTAGCTACCTGTGACCCACCTACTGCCTAACTGTGGCCTACCTACTACCTAGTTAGCTACTTTGGGCCTACCTACAGCCTACCTACCTACCTATGTTAGAGCTGCCTACCTAACTGGGGCCTACCTAGAGCCAATCTATCTATCTAACTGAGACCTGCCTAACTACTGCCTACCTACCTAGAACCAATCTACCTACCTGAGGCCTATGTACTGCCTACCTACGTGGAGCCTATATACTGCCTACCTACCTACCTGGAGCCTGCCAAGCTACTAACCTAGGGCCTACTAACCGATCTAATGGGGTCTACCTACCTGGCAATATAATTCTGAGAGGTACAGGCCATAGCTGTAACCCAATCTCCAGAGGGTGAATTCCTCCCCTCTAGGAGACTGGGCCTCTAAGCTATGACTTGTACCCACTCTGCCACCTCTTGGAAGTTTGTGCCGAGGTGGAGGGCAGGAAGTGAGGGGCTGAAAAAGTGAGGATTCTAAGATATTTGTGTCTAAATCTGAGTGGTAGCCGGGAGAAGTCATGATGGCGGACTGGACCGGATGCAGAACAAAAGGGAAAGTCAACGACTCGTCAGAGAAACGTCACCTGTGAGTCACAAGATGTGACTGCACTGTAGTCACTTATATGTCTGCAGAGTCTGTGTACACTGGTGTCTACAACTATATGGTGACTGTATGTTGGTAATAGAGCACCTGCACACACTGATCACTGATACCTACCACTATATGGTCACTGTATGGCGATACTATTGGTCATTGTAGACTGATCAGTAATAGTGTAGGGGTAATATTCAGTCACTATGTGGTGGTAATTTCTGGTCGGGTTCTGGCGCTATAATCAGGCCCTTATGTAGTAGCATTATTGGTAATGTTGATCTCGGTATAGTGGGATTTGTTTAGTAGCAGTATGATGGTGATATGTAAGGTGAGATATTTGCCCCTTGTATTATCTAGTAACTGCATGTCCCGGCAAATGTTTGTGGTTGGGGAGTCGGGCGAAGGGTGGGTAGGTGGCCCCATCCAAAAGTATGCTATCTGGCCCAAGCTTTTCTAGTTATGCCCCTGAGAGGAATTGTGTAGTGACACCACTTTAATGTCTTTAAATTTAGATGGATAAGTTTAATAAATATGTATTTATTTTAACTTTTTAAGGACACAGCCAGTTTCGACCTCAGAGCCCCATTTTTAAAATCTGACATGTGTCACTTTATGTGGGAAGCACTTTTTTATACTTTTACCTATCCATGTGATTCAGAGATAAATGTCTTGTGTCACATTTGGGAACATTTATCAAGAAAGTTGTGCCAGAATTCTGGCACAGTTTGTGTCAAAAATAACATTGTACATGCTTTACATTACATTAGACAGTTTTCAGACATTTATGTGTCATGTCCGACAATGGGTGTGGGATTTCGGCAAAGGGGCGTGGTTTTGTATAAATGGGGTGTGGGTTAAAATGCGCCAGAATTTTGTCACGGTTAGTGGCATAAAAGTAAGCCAACTTAATGTGGTATAAAGTTAGACTAGACAGTTCTAACCGGTGCCAGATTTATCAACACTATAAATGTGGCGAATTGTAGGACCATCTAGTCTAACATAAAACTGTCTTACAGTTAGACACTATTGAAAAATGTGCCCCATTGTGCTTAAAGTTATAATACATTTTGGTCCATACAATCCTTGTTTATTTGTGAAAAATATCAAGAGGACGTGAACATTTTGAAAAATTTGCCATTTTCAAAGTTCAGAAATTTCTGTGTGTAAGATAAATAATTATACCACACAAAATAGTATATTTAATATGATTACTGTATGTTGACATCATGTTTTAAATGTATTTTAATTTTTTTTGGACATTTGGGGCAAAAATTGAACCCATACATGACTCCATAAAAAAAAACTGCACTCTTTAAGTATCCAAAACAGCAGTTTTTTAACCCTCTAGGTATTTCACAGAAATTAAAACACAGTGGAGGTGAGATTTTAAAATTCTACTTTTTTTTGCAGATTTTAAATTTTTATCCATTATTCACTGGAAAACGGTAGATGATAACAGGGAAATGCAACTCAAAATTGTGACACAGGCTAGACCTTATGAAAACATTTGGATTCAGGGTGTATCTAAACCGAATTTTCTTCTCTAACTCTATCTCTTACCCTACATTAAAGTTAAAGTTTTTAGATTGTTTAAATGATTAACTTACTTTTCAGTGTTGCGCCAGGCCTCTTGTCGCTCCCATCACGGTGTCATTTCTGGTAAGACCTTCTCACGTATCATCACTTCCGTTTTCCCTAGGTTACACCTATGTCACTGGACGTGATGTTGGATGCTATGTGTCACGTCTGACATCACCTCCAATTCCCAAAACATAGGAGTAACCTAGGAAAATCAAAAGAGATGACGGGTGTAATACTGAAAGTGACAATGTGGCAGGAGAGACATGAGTGATGTGGAACCGAAGTTTCCTGTTACATGGAAGGAAGACACTGGTAATTATTCCTCCTTAAATAACAAATAAGTGGTAATAGAGGAAGAAAATACCTGTAGAAAAAATCCTTACTGACCAATTGATTTCTGACGCATTACATGAGGTCAATGGAGGATCATAAACAGTATGAGGAACTCATCATTTCTCATCTGCTTTGACACCTTAAATTTAAAAGACAAAATAATGGGTTATGGGGCTTAACTGCCATAACATTTGGCGGTAGTGAATTTTATAGATTTAATGCAGTGACAGAATCCCTGCCTCCACCCCTTTGTGAGATATGACATGGTTTACTAGTGTCTATTTCTCTAAAGCAGCTATAAAATCCCACTTCACATGAAGTAAAATATTTACGTAACAGAAACACATGAGGTGGAGGGCAAGGGTTGAGACTTCAAGAAGCCATGTAGCATGGGCAGAATGCCAATTCTGCTGCTATTTAAGCACATTCCTTGAAACCACACCCGTATTGTCACCATGGTCTAAATTTCACAGAACATTGAAATCAGCTCTAAGGTAATGTATGAGAAAAAACACATCCAGGTTTCTTTGTGGTTATGGAATGCATTTCAAAATATAAAAATCTGTTAAAGGTTACTTTTAATGGGGTGGCGGACAGGTTTCCCTATTTTATTTAATCATTATGCAGTCCATCTGATCTTTGCAAATACATTTTAACAACCTGTAGCCAGTAAGTGGCTTTCCTGGATCTGCATGATCCTTTGAAGATGTACAGTCACTCATTATTCTCTATAAGGTCTTTTGATACATTGTGATTGTAAGAAAAGCTATGTTTACTGCGAGCCTTTACGGAAAGATGACTGCTCTTATCTAGAGTGGGGGACATATAATGGATTTACATTTTTCTATTTATTTTGCTAATATTTGGTTCAGTAAAAGTTATGAGGAAACTGGAAGAAGTGCAACAAACATCCTGATATTTTTTTTTCTGTAAGGAACTATTATTGTCAAAATGTATTTGTTATCTAAAGGGCTCCCCAATAGAACTGGTCTCCCCACCTCTTTTCACAGCTTTAGAGTATGTTCACACGGGGTAATTTCAGCGTGCATTTCGTTGCGTATTTGTGCTCTAACATGGACGAGATGCATGTCGAAATTACGGTAATCCATAGTTTTCATAGAGAACTATGAATTACGCCTCCTCTCCCCGCTTGTACAATACAATCCTATTGGCTGCCGGCTCCCCCACTCCGCGGGAGTACGTGCATATTAGTGCGAGCTCCCGAAACACACGATGTACTGCGGTGTGTACTATATGCGCCGCAGTACAGCATGTGAACATACCCTTATAATTAAACCATTGGAATCTAGTAATGAACTTTGATATTCTTAGCCTTCCTTAGATAATTTTGTCCCTCTGACTTCTAGTAGTAATGAATTGAAAATCATTTAGGGCTACATGTCTGAAAGCATTTTTCACCCTTTTTCTGACATACAATGCTCCTAACTGAGCTGGCTACGATGTCTAATGCGCCTAACGTATGTGTTAGGTGCATTGTTCGTAAGACTCGACACTTTCGAATGCACTTAACATGAAGGGGTGTTCTGGGGGTGTTCTGAGTGTGTTCTGGGGGTGTGTCGCACCATACTCGTAATATTAGACACATATATGAATGTGGTTCGGCAAAACTAGGCGCATTACTGCTCTGACAGGCTGATCTATTTCAATGTGGTCTGCCTAAGCCTGAGGAGTCAAACTGAAGCTAGATTTGCTGTAAGAGGCAAAAATGTCCAATATTTCTCAACACACCAGTACATTAATAAACTGTAATTTATGATAATTATCAAACTGTATAAAATGTAATCATTTAAATTCAATGAAAAATGTTATCATATAAAATTAATATAAAAAATATACTATATCTCAAAAATCTAAAAATATCTCCTATAAAATGCATTTAAAATGAAAAGAATCAAAAATTATTTTTACATTCAATAACCCACTGATGATGTTGTTCAGTTTTTTTAAATTTTAATTTTGACTACATTAAATTTGAAATTTATGTTTGCTGCCTTCACCCTTTATTCCACATTCGGCAAGAGCCCGCTGTCACGGATGCCCCTGCGACCCTCCTCCCGGGTCCGGCCGTGCCCCGCTGCCGAGCGGAGCTGCGACCCACATGTCGGGTCGCAGGCGTGCTCAGTCCCCCGTCTGTCCCACAAGTCACTTACCCGACCACGTTCCTGATTCAGCCTCTGTCCCGCGGCACGCGCATCCCTGCTCCCTCGGGCGCGCGCGCCCTGGCAGTGTTAAATTTAAAGGGCCAGTGCACCGGTAATTGGTTATTGCCGGTCACTGCCCCTATTTAAGCCAGCCTCTTCCTAGTGACCTTGCCGGATCTTTAGTGCCATTTGCCTATTGAGAAAGCGTTCCTAAAGCCTTGTTCTGATTACCGTGTACTGAACCGTTTGCCTCCGTCCTTCGACCACGAATCTTGCCAACTGCCCTGACCTTCTGCTTGTCCGCGACCTCGAACCATAGCCGCCTGTCCTGACCTTCTGCCTGTCCCTGACTGCGAGCCTGCCTGACGATTCTGTACCATGCTATACCTCGGCTGCCTCCTCAAGCAAGTCACGTCAGGGGCAGCGACCTCTTAGACTCCCGCCGCAGCAAGTCCATCCCGCTTTGCGGCGGGCTCTGGGGAATACCGGGACCTACTTAGATTCCGCTCCCTGACGTGGCTTACGCCATCGCTTGCGGTGGTCAAGTGGATCCACTACTGCAGACCGTGACAGTAAGATCTGGCCATGGATCCCGCCAAGGTGTCTTTACCGAGCGTCGCCAACATCACCACCGTCGTGGTCAAGCAATCAAAACAGATCGCGCAGCAGCTCGATCAGCTTTCCACTATGATGCAGCAGCTCATCGCCACTCAGCAGCAGCAGTCGGCTACAGTGGTCTCTCCCGTGGTTGTCGCTCCAGTCGGTCCTAAACTCCGTTTGTCCATGCTGAAAAAGTTTGACGGGGACCCAAAGGCCTGCAGGGGCTTCATCACCCAGTGCACCCTTCACGTGGAACTTATGGCTGGTCAGTTCTCTTCGGAAAGATCCAAGGTGGCCTTCGTGGTCAGTCTTCTTTCTGGAAAAGCCCTAGCCTGGGCGACTCCACTCTGGGACCGAGGCGATCCGGTCACGGCGGACCTAGCTACTTTCCTACACGAGTTCCGTAGTGTCTTTGAAGAGCCTGCCCGCACTTCGTCTGCTGAAACCGCCCTGTTGAACCTGCAGCAAGGGAACTCCTCCGTAGGTGACTACTCCGTGCAATTCCACACATTAGCATCGTAGTTGGCTTGGAACGATGCAGCATTGTACGCCATGTTCAAAAATGGCCTCTCCAGCCAGATTAAGGATGCCCTCTCCACCTGGGACCCGCCATCTTCATTATGCGAGCTCATCCATCTGGCAACCCGGATTGATATCCGTTTCGCGGAGAGATGTGAGGAGCTCCGCCAGGAGCAGGAAACGGTCCGACATTCTAATCCTTTCCTCCGATCCGGAATCCCACGTCAGCCATGTACGTCAGGTCCTTCAGCGTTTGAGGGCTGACCGCCTCTACGCCAAACTCGAAAAATGTTGGTTCCATCAGCAGAGCCTTCCGTTCCTCAGCTACATTATTTCGGACAAGGGCCTGCAAATGGATCCTGCCAAATTGTCTGCCGTTCTGCAGTGGCCAAGACCCATGGGCCTCCGAGCCATATAAAGATTCCTGGGCTTTGCCAACTATTATAGACAGTTTGTGCCGCACTTCTCTTCACTGGTGTCTCCTATTGTAGCTTTAACCAAAAAAGGCAGCAATCCTAGGTTGTGGCCACCAGCTTTCCTCAAGCTTAAGTCTGCATTCGCCTTTGCCCCGGTACTCACACGACCGGACACAGAAAAGCCCTTCTTCTTGGCAGTCGATGCCTCCTCGGTGAGAGCCAGAGCTGTACTTTCTCAAAAAGGCCACAAAGGCAAGACCCTCACATGTGGTTTTTTCTCAAAAACCTTTTCGTCTGCTGAGAGAAATTACTCTATCGGAGACCGAGAAATGCTGGCCATTAAGCTAGCCCTAGAATAATGGCGCTATCTTCTGGAGGGGGCACGACACCCGGTCAATATTTACACCAACCACAAGAACCTCCTATATCTCCAGATGGCCCAGCATCTAAACCCGCACCAGGCACGATGGTCTCTATTCTTTTCCAGGTTTAACTTTCTTATTCATTTTCGCCCCGCAGAGAAAAACATCAAGGCCGATGCCCTCTCTCGTGCCTCTGACGTGGTAGGAGACGAACCAGCACCACGGCATATTATCTCCCCTGAAAGGCTAATCTCTGTTGCCCCCATAGAATTGCAGAGTATTCCTCCGGGCAAGACTTATATGCGCCCGGCTCTACGAAAGAAAATACTACATTGGGGACATTGCTCTCGAGTGGCAGGACACCCGGGAGTGAAGAAATCTGTCTCTCTTATCTCCCGTTTCTATTGGTGGCCCACTCTGGCCAAAGACGTTCGTGAATTTGTGGAGTCGTGCACCTCGTGTGCCCGCAACAAGTCCTCCCATCTCAAGCCGGCAGGTCTGCTGCAGCCACTGCCTATTCCCGATTGTCCCTGGACCCACGTGGCCATGGATTTTATTACGGACCTCCCGCCTTCCTCTGGTAATACCGTGATCTGGGTAGTCACGGATCGTTTTTCTAAAATGTCCCATTTCGTTCCTCTGCCTGGTCTACCCTCTGCCCCTCGTTTGGCCAGCGTATTTTTCCAGCATATTTTTCGGCTACATGGGCTGCCCCGCCATATTGTCTCTGATCGGGGGGTTCAATTTGTTTCGAGGTTCTGGCGCTCCCTCTGTAACCAGCTACAAGTAAAATTGGATTTCTCCTCGGCCTATCACCCTCAATCCAACGGGCAGGTGGAGAGGGTTAACCAGACACTAGGCGCCTATCTGCGGCACTTTGTTTCTGCTCGTCAGGACGACTGGGCCAATCTGTTACCCTGGGCAGAATTTTCTTATAATTCGTTAGACTCCGAGTCTGCCGGTGCCGCCCCCTTTTTCATTGTGTACGGGCGACATCCTCGCCCACCCCTCCCCCTCTCCGTGCCCTCGGAGGTCCCGGCTGTGGAAGATTTAGTCCAGAACCTAACCGCCATTTGGAACCAGACACGCCAATCTCTACTCCAGGCTTCCGCTCGTAACAAAATACAAGCTGACAGAAAGCGAAGACCTCCTCCCATCTTCTCTCCGGGTGACAAGGTGTGGGTGTCGCCAAAGTATATTCGCCTCAAGATCTCTGGTTATAAGCTTGGTCCCCGGTTCTTGGGACCGTTCGAGGTGCTGAAACGCCTAAACCCAGTGGCCTACAAGCTCCGCCTGCCTCCCACTATGAGGGTCCCGAACTCCTTCCATGTCTCTCTTCTGAAGCAGGTCATCCTAAATCGTTTCTCTCTGAAAGATGTTCCCCCCACTCCTGAGGCTGACGCCACCAATGTCTTTACTATAAAGGAAATTCTGGACATGAAAACAATCAGAGGGAAGCGCCTGTTCCTCATTGACTGGAAGGGGTTCGGGCCCGAAGAAAGGTCTTGGGAACCTGAAGACAATATCCTGGACTGTAATGTTATCCGGAGATTCCTTCAGGCCAGAAAAAGGGGGAGGGTAAAGGGGGTGGGTACTGTCACGGATGCCCCTGCGACCCTCATCCCGGGTCGCAGGTGCATCCGTGCCCCGCCGCGGAGCGGCGCTGCGACCCACATGTCGGGTCGCAGGCGCGCTCGGTCCCCCGTCTGTTCCACAAGTCACTTACCCGACCACGCTCCTGATTCAGCCTCTGTCCCACGGCGCGTGAGTCCCTGCTTCCTAGAGCGCGCGCCCCGGCAGTGGTAAATTTAAAGGGCCAGTGCACCGGTAATTGGTTATTGCCGGTCACTGCCCCTATTTAAGCCAGCCTCTTCTGCCTGTCCATGACCTCGAACCATAGGCGCCTGTCCTGACCTTCTGCCTGTCCCCGACTACGAGCCTGCCTGATGATTCTGTACCACGCTATACCTCGGCTGCCTCCGCAAGCAAGTCACGTCAGGGGCAGCGACCTGGTAGACTCCCGCCGCAGCAAGTCCAACCAGCTTTGCGGCGGGCTCTGTTGAAAACCGAGACCTACTTAGATTCCGCTCCCTGGCGTTGCTTACGCCATCGCTTGCGGTGGTCCAGTGGATCCACTACTGCAGACCGTGACACCAGCACAGCACATGTATTGCTGGGACCTGTGGTCCTCCAAGCAGGATCAGTACCATAGTTTCTATTCACTGACATGCTATTCTAAAGACTTTTCTTTTTTCTAGCATATCTATAGCCTTTATACATGTTAGGCGCATTAGTAATGCGCCTAAGTTTCCTAATGCGCCTAACACATAGACGAGGCGTGTCGAACTTTAGACCATTTATGAACGCAAAACCACTTTCATACATCAGACGTATTGTACACTAAAAATGAGACTCGACAATTCACTTTGACGCACCTTCCCTCATACATGTCTCCCTTAAAGTGAAGCTGTCAGTTTCCTTAACTCCAAAATACTGTGGGGAAAACTACCATTCTTCATAAATTATTTTGTTCATAGAGAGACATTATAAAATAAAATTAAATAATGACAAGAATAAAATGATATTTAAAAAAATGTTATGTATGCTTTTGTACTGGTAGTAAAAATACTGAATTTATTGTTAGGAACATAATCAAAATCTGAAAAAAATGGATGCTTACTTACTAGTCCTCAGACAGGTCAGAAACCAATTATCAATATGATTCAGAGAAGTCACAATGCTATATGGGAAGGCTCCTCAGGTAAAAAAGTACTAACTGGCATACCACACACCTTCTATGCATTAAGGGAGTGGCTACCTTAATATCATACCTGCACAAAAATAAACATTTTATAGGGTGTCAGTCATACAGTTATGTGTATTGCACCATGCTGGTAGGTTGTCCAGCTCCCTCCAAGTACTCAACACCAAAATCCCATATCCCTCAAACTTGTAAATACAAAAGCTTAAATAGCAGTTATAAACAGAAATAGAATAACTTTTTGTGAAAAATATTAACTAATACCTCATGCTTGATATTTTTTCAGCATGCAGTCTGGCCTTGATTTTGGAGAGTGTAGGATGTCAGTAACTTGGTTCACTATATGTGCTATAGGACTCACATCCTATAGAAGCTTATATATGTGCAAATTCAAAGCCATGCAACTTTCCCACCCCTCACTTTCAGGGCGCGTTTACACGGCACAGGACAAATACCGGTCGGTTTGCCAGCCGATATTTGTCCTGTTTGGCGCCCGTCCCCACGGCCGCGGGGGGGACGGCTTTTCTCCACGATGAGAGGAGAAAAGCCCTCCTCCCTCCCATTGAGATGCACATCTTCCGTCCGGAAACCGGATGGAAGATGGTGCTTCTACAATGTTTTGCCGCCGTACCGCTGGCGGCAAAACCGCCGGGCAGAAAACCCGTGCAGTGGGGACTGCTGCACGGATTTTCCATAGAGCACAACTGTGCTAATTTTCGGCCGGTTTTTCAGGCGGTCTGAAAAACCGCAAACCGGCTGAAAAACCGTCCGAAAACCCGTGCCGTGGGGACATGCCCTTAGAGAATGGAGAGTGGCTGCTTTACCAGCATTTTGCACTGGTTAAATCTCTCCTTTAGTGCACTGTGGGTTTTTCTGTATCTGTTGTTGATAATTGCTAATTAAGCCTCACTGAACACTGTATACACAGTGATTGAGACTACATCATCCAGGAAAGCTGGATGATGCCCCATCACCCACAGCAGGAACCCAGATTTTCTAGGTGCTAAATAAGCTATTCAGCATCCAGGAAAGCTGGTTAATGCCCCGTACCCCATTTGTAGGGTTTATGAGGTTTTTGGTTTAACAGGTTTTCCTTTTGGACTTCACCAGATTTGTTGGACTAGGATGGACCATCTATTTCTTTAATAAAATGATGAACAAGGGCTGGTATTCAGGTTTGTTTATTTAAATAAATTATTTTTTCAGTTGTTTTTGTGTTTTTTTACTATCGTTGTGACATGGTGTCAGCCAAAGGTGTCTTTCATTAACGCATGGCTGATACTAACCCCCTATCACTATTACCTCAGTACCTAAAGCACTAGGAGTACTGGGAAGATCCAAGTTATCATGATAACTTGGACTATTTTATGTGATGGTCCACTTCTAGGGTGGCTGCAGGCAAGTATTTTTAGTATGCGGCCAATATCCATGGACCTTCCCATCATGATAATGTCAGGCTGCAGCTGCCAGTTTTACCTTTGTTGCTCTTATTCATTCTCATCTCGACTACTGTAACTCCTTGCTTATCGGTCTCCCTCTGTGCAAACTCTCCCCTCTCCAATCTGTCCCGAATGCAGCAGCCAGGCTCATCTTTCTCTCCAGCTGCTATACTGATGCCTCTACCCTGTGTAAGTCACTCTCACTGGCTGCCTATTCAGTACAGAATACAACATAAACTCATCACTCTCACCCATAAGGCTCTCTACAGTGCTGCACCCCCATACATCTCCTCCCTCATCTCTGTCTACCACCCTACCCACTCTCTCCGCTCTGCTGATGATATCAGGTTACACTCATCAGTCATCCGAACCACCCATGCCCGTCTCCAAGACTTCACACGTGCGGCACCAGTTCTCTGAAACATGCTACCGAGGGCGATCAGGCACATTCACAACTCTCATAGCTTTAAAAGGACTCTGAGAATACATCTTCTCACTCTGGCCTATCAGAATCCCTAATGCTAACACCCCCCCCCCCCCCCCACCACTCCCTAGCACACTCATCTCATTTTCGGCACTTAACTGTATATAGATGTACTGTTTGGGTGGCAGGTTCATCCGAATTCTACATAAAACAGCCCCATATTTATGTCACATGGCTGAACCATTGTAAATCTAGCACGTCTTACCCTTCGTCTCACCCATACAACCTAATAGATTGTAAGCTCTTGCGAGCAGGGCCCTCTCACCTTGTGTCTCATCTGTAAGTAGCTTTTCATTGTGCAATGTATGTCTTTTGTCTGTACCTACACCCTCCAAATTGTAAAGTGCTGTGGAATATGTTGACGCTATATAAATAAAGGTTATTATTATTATTATTATTATTACCTTAGCTGGTTAGTAAACATAAATAATTTGTTTTTTATAGAATTTATAACAAACAAATGATAAAAAAATGATAAAAAACAAAGCAACTTGGAGTTCCCCAGCCAACATAAAATTTGCAGCTACAGGCTGATACTTAATG
Source organism: Phyllomedusa bahiana (assembly GCA_025379985.1). Lineage (NCBI taxonomy): Eukaryota > Metazoa > Chordata > Amphibia > Anura > Hylidae > Phyllomedusa > Phyllomedusa bahiana. Next base: position 186,422 of record JAODAL010000751.1, read on the forward strand.
ATGAGGCATCTGCCGGACACTTACATTACTAAAACTGGAATAAAATGGTGAAAACAACCACAGAAACAACAGAAAAAACTATTTATTCAAGTAAACTCTCCATTACACCAGCCGTCATTGATAATTTTACCAAAGAAATAGATGCAACACTGGTCTGACGTAGTTCAACAAATCCAATATATTCCAAATGAGGACACTTGTAGCAAAATTGAAGCACTACAAAACACTATGGCTGTGACTGATTTTCTAGGGGTGCAGGGTACGAAGCACAAGCCACAGCTGCACCACAATCTCCACTGGTCCTCTGTCTCCTCCCAAGAGATTGTGCTTGTAAGGTTTGGCCTGTACCCTCTCACTCATCCAAACCCCCTACTATTGTGTTATGTGGCCTAGTGCCAATACAAAATATAACTCCCACCTAACACCCTATTAACCCCACACCACTGCCTGTCAGCCCATAGACCCTCTACTCCACCTATCACCGCATGAGAAATTTATACATATATAGTTGGGAATAGGCAGGGTGGTGCTGGAGCAGATGGAGAAAGGGAAAGGGAATGACTCCCATCAGAGAAGACATCACCTGTGAGTCACTGAATGTAAGTGTTCTGTAATCAAAGAGAAGTCCAAGTGCCGCTACAATGTCTACTACCCGAACATTTTAAAATGTTTTGCAGGTGAGCTTACCCATGATTTTTCCTTTGCATGTTCTGTAATCAGTTACATGTCTGCAAAGCGCCTGTGTACAACTGGTATCAACCCTTGTATGGTCACTGTATTGCACTAATATATTTTTGCAGAGCACCTGTTTACAAATGGTATGTACCACTATATGGTCAGTGCATGGCAGTAATATATGCCTGGAGAATCTGTGTACAGCTGGTATTCACCACTATATGGTTACTGTATGGATGGTATACTGGTAGTGGTAGTAGTGTAATGGTTTATATTTAGGAACAGCATAGTAGTATTATTCAGCTGCTGTGGGTGGTGATATGAGGTCATGATGTGGCGGTATTATTTGTAATTTGGTATCAGTGAGAATATGAGTCTTGGTTTTGTTAGTATATTTACGGTATATTTGCTCCTTCTAAATTGTCCTGTTATGTAAAGCGATATTATGAGGTCACTGTATGACCATTGTATAGTGGTATCATCTAGATCATCTATTTGCATGTAATTATGTACATACTATACATTATTTTATATAAATACATATTTACTGCTGTTGTGTTGGCATTGGATTGCTGGAGGAAGCGGTGTATGATTCTGTTAGGTGGGACATCTCCTGGCGTGATATCATGGGTTTGGTTGTGATTAGAGGTGTGTCTTGGTGCAATGTCATATGTTTGGGTGCAGTTAGAGGTGTGGTCTGATGAATCTCTTTTAGCAAAAGTTGGTAAGTAATTTATGTAGCCTCTCCCCTCTTGCATAGAAGGTGTGTGAATGGTTTGCCTGTTAGTAATTCGCAGGTATGGAACCCCTCCCATATAGCATTATGGCTTTAATGAAACCTATTGAGAATTGGTTTCTGACCTGCGTAAGGCTCAATAAGTAAGCCTCTATTTATTTTTGTCCCAAATTTTCTGTGCTGTGCTTTTAGAAACTCAAGCAAACTTAAGCAAACTTAAACTTGTTACCTCTTCTACTTAAGGCAGGTTGCTCCAGAATATGGTATGTCTGCATCCAAATGTTCTCTAATTGTCCTTTATACAAAGATTTAAATGCACTAGATAAATACCTTCTTTCCAAGTAGTATTGTACTGACTGAATGAAAATTAATCTTTGTAATGAGAAAACCTCTGACATTTGGGTGATAGCTGTACAATCTTTTATCAATTCCCATGAGTTACATAATATTTTCTTTGTGTATTTGTTCTAGCTGGAACTTAAGCCAATGAAAAACTGCTAGACAATTAATTATATACAGTCGAACACACTGGTTGTAAAGTGCTTACCACTCCCGCTCTGTAGACAATCTTCGCATGTTTATCTTGGAGTTTTGTAACCTTTTTGGCGGATGGAGTGCCAACATCGTTTCCTTTAAGTTTACCTGATAATTCATGTAGACTATTCCTTTGTTGCTGAAAACAAAAGGGCCATTTGCCTTGGTTTTCTGTGAGTGCCAAAATACTGAGTATACCTGTAATACCTGTTATATAAGACGAATCCCTGGTTCAAATTGCTTGACATTATTGTTGTCTCCTGAATGCAAAGATTTGGATCATATAAAATTGATTTATAGCAATAGGTAAATAGAAGCTTGACATGAATTGACCTTGTTAAATGCAAGCATTTATGAAGCTTGTATGCTTCCTACATGTAAACCTTAATGGACAAGCAAAGACAAGAGGTAGATTCCCGTTCCATTTGCTGCAGCTTCTGATAATATAGCTTAGTGACAGTAATGCACTTTTCAAGATATAGTGTGATACATTTAGAGCAAACCCAGATGGGGATAAACATCATCTGACATAAATGGCGCTCCAGCATAATATATTAGCCATAATGGATGGTAATATTGCTCTTAAATGAACATTCTCCTTATTCCTCATAGTTATTAAGTTCTTAATATGAGATAGTATGTTTTTACGGTTTGCTATTGCCTTACACCTAACTATCTTTTGTATTTCAATCCCTAGTTAGGAACATTAAAATATTAATTATTATTGTATATGATTTAGTCAGTTTAAAAAGTGTAGTTTCAAAACACCGATGTTTGTATTTTCATATGTATTCTTTGTCTAGCAGTCTATCTGTCCACCCAAAATGATATCACCACTATCACATACATAAGGAAGATATATTCTAGTTTCCATGCACTGTTAATTCAATTGAAAGAGATTGTTACTCACTTAAAGGGCTTGTTTCATCATGAAAATACATTCTCATTGCCTTTCCGGGCATATGGATATCATAGTACGTTGTCCTGTGCAGTCTTCTTTTTAGGAGCAAAAGAGGAGAGTGTTACTTTTGTTGTGGCATGCTCAGTCTATTTCTTCTATGGGCATCAGTTCATTAGAAAATAACCCATTACTTATCTCAAGTTTTTATGCTTAACATATTTATAAGAATTTTTGAGAATTCTTTACATTTTCTGTATCACTATGTATTTTTTTTTTAAATCACGAAAAAAAGTACCTTCCATTAGGACAGTGTTTCTCAACTCCAGGTCTCAAGACCCACCAACAGGTGAAGTTTTCAGGATTTCCTCAGTATTGCACAGGTGATATAATTATTGTCAGTGCATTCTGTGGGAGATCCTGAAAACATGACCTGTTGGTGGGACTTGAGGACTGGAGTTGAGAAACAATGCACTAGGCCTATTAATCGTTTGCCTCTTTCTTTTTGTTAGGATCACTTTTTAGCAGCTTCCTCATTATTAGCGCATGGAAAAATACCATAAAAGTAAAAACCTATATGTTACTATACACAGGTTCTCACAATTTACAATATGGGATATCACATTTCCTTCCATCTCCCCTCCCTTCACAATGAACTCTGCACAGGTCACTGAGTATGTCCATAACACTCTTCCATAAAAGTCAAAACTTGATGGTAACAATCTACCTCCATGCTTTCCCTGCACAATGACCTTTGCTTAGAAACTCTCCAGCTCTAGACTATTCTCCATGTGACTGCTACAAGTATCTCTAAATGCTGTTTAAATAGCTCAGGCAAGATAGCTGTCCCCATAATGTGTTTCGGAAAAACGAATAAAAAAAGGGACAAAAAAGAAAATAACAACCCGAAAATAAAAAAAACAATATGTGTCATTTTAAGGGCCCCAAAAATAAAAAAAAAAAAAGGGATACTAACCTTTCCAAATGGCCACAAAATAATTTAAGGGTTTTTTTTGTAGTAGCGTACGCTCCAGTTTTAAAGGGAAATTTTTCCCCCTTTATGAGAAAATCGTTAAGACTGTAAAAGCCTTTTTGGGTTTTTTAAATTTAGTTTTACAATGGTTTGGGGTTTGTCCCTTTTTTTTAATCTGTTATTCATCTCTTGCATTGGGTGTCTCAAAAATTGGAAAAATCAGTAACCCAAAAAAATTTCAGGGTCACTCTTTCAGGACTTTATTTAAACAGATCCTCCAAAGAGCCGTTTGTACAATTTGGTCAAATGGTATTGAGAAAATCAAACAGAATTTGAATGATTCTTCAGAATCAGCCTAAAAACACCTTCGCTAAAAACAAATTTCTTTTTTGTTAAAGAACTTGCAAAAAAGTCACTTTGCAATATGTTTTTATTTAACCCGTTTTTCCTACCAATTTTTCCTTTGATATCCCCCCTTGCATGGGCCATCAGGCCCCCAGGTCCCCTATAGTTTCAGAACCCGTTTTTATCTTCCTTATGGATGGTTGAATAGTAAGGGGCCCCGGGTTTTACGCAAAACCCCCGTTGAATTTCCCAAATAAACAAACCCCCAAATTCAAAAAAAGAAAACCCAAAAAACAGGGACTGAGGGAAGATGAAAACCCTTTTAGTGGGGACAACCCCATTAAGGGGACAAAGGAAAATTTTAAAATCCATTTTAAATAAAAACACACCAAGCTTTAAAAAAACAGGGGAAAAAAAACTTTTTTTTTTAATTATATACCAAATTTTCAGTTTTAGTTTTGGGAAAAATAAAAAAGGGAATTTTTTCTAAGTTTTTTGTAATGTTTTTGTTTAATGAGGTTGCCCAAACTTTTTAAACTATTGGAAAAATTTACTTACTTTGGGCCGGCAGAGCTAGGGCTTTAAAATTTTATTAATTTGGGTTTCCCTTTTGTGTCAATTTTAGGATTTAATGACAATACATAAAACAAAGCTCATTATATTATACTATGGGCCCAAAAATTGGGGTTGGGCTTCAAACCAAAAAAAAAATTCCTTGCCCCCCGTGATTTAAAAAGTATTACATAAACAAATCTGTGATTAGAGAAATGAATATTAAACTTTTGGGAACCCAAAATTTTAAGTTTCTTCATTTTTTAAAACCACACTTTTAATTTTTAAAAGCCCTTTCCCTACAGTAAAGGGATTATTTTGGTTTTTGAAAAATTTTTTAAAAGAAAACCAAAATCACATTACCCCAAATTAATTTTTTTTACATATGCCCTTGAGCCAAATCATTTTTTTAAGATGGGTCCCATGTGTTTTACCATAATTTTTTTTTAGCATGTTTACAAAACAAAATTCATTTTTAAAAGGTTTTCCCTCGACAAAATAATAAATAAAAAGGTGTGCCCAAATTTGGGACGGGTTCTCCCCCAATCCCCCGAAAAACATGCAATGGGGAAAAAGGGGGCTAAACATCAAACCCAATGTCAAGCTGGTTCCACAAGCCCCAAAAAAGAATAAATTTAACCCATTTTAACCCGTGAGTTTCCCGTACCTGGACCCTTGGGGGTTACCAAAAAAGGGTTTTTTTTATTCATACTCATTGGGATAAACAATTTGGATTCTTAAACAATTTTATAAGTGCCTCCAACCCCAAAACACCAAAATCCCAAATTTTCAAAGTTGGGTTTCCCTAATGCAAAAGAATATTTTCTCTTTTTTTCAAACCCGTGAGTCCATTCCTTTGAGGTTACAAAAAAGGGTATGAAAATATCATAGATTTTGTCGCAAACCCCCCCTCCCCCCCCTCCGGGCCCCTGGGACCCACACCAAAATTGTAAAACGGTCATCCCAAAAAACCCTTAAAGCCGAAAAAAAGGAAAAGGTTTGGGGTTTTTTTTCAAAAGGGGTTTTCCTAGCACAATTTAGACTCTCCTCGGCTGTACATAAAGGGGGTTTGCCACAAAGTAAATTTGACGTTGGGATGGGAAGTTTTTTAAATTAAATAAAAAAACATTTTCACATTCATTATTTTTAAAAAATTCTGGGTTTTCCCCTTTTTTTTTTAAGCTGCCCCCTCTAGGAAAACCATTGTTTGCAGCTCATTTTCCAGGGGATAAAACCAGGGCTGAGAGCTTTTCAGTCTTGGTTCAAATGCTCAAACTTCACTTCTTTCCCCTTTGGCGCTATGAAAATTTTTCAAAAAAAAAAACCCCAAAGGGGCTGGGAATTCTACACCGTCCTCCCGTTTCTCCTTAGTAATTAGTCCCAAAAAGTGAAGTAAATAAAAAAAAAAAAAATCAGGTTTTGTGCATTGATAAAAGAAAAAAAATCCCCAGGTTTGGTTTGCAGGGATTTGAAACCCTTTGGGCCCCTTGGGTTTCTGGGGGCCCAAAAATTTTTTTCCTCGAGGGTAAAAATGTAGCTACTTAAAGTTTTTTACGCATAAAAAAGTCTATTTTACTAAAGAGAGGAAAAAACCTGGGGATGTCACCAAATGGGTCACTGATAGCAATTCAAAAAATCCCCCCAACCCCCCTTTTTGAGTACAGAGAGGGGTTTAAGAGGGGGAGGGAGGGAAAGGGAAGAAATGGAAAGGTTTTTGGGAAAACCCCTTTTTAAAAAACCCCAGAAAAGAATGGAGAGGACCCCAAAATTTTTAAATTTCCCAATTATAAAAAAAAAGTCTTAGAAAACACCTTTTAAATTCAAGTGGATTCCCTCCAACTCTATCCACCCGCCCCCTACTTCCTATATATTAAAAGGGGCCCCATGCAGAAAACTGTCTAATTAAGGCTTTCTTTTCTGCCTAAAAACAAAAACCTTCAGATTCCCCCTTTCATTTCCAAATAGGGTGCTGTAAAAAAGGAAAGGGGGGATCTATTTTTTTGCTTGGGGAACAAAGGGAAAATTAGAACTAGACAGGTTTTTATACAAAATTTCCCCCTATATTTTTTTGAAATTTTTTTTGACCATTTCTGAAATTTAAATTTTTAAATGGGGCCCAAATGGAAAATCCCTTTTTTGGTTTTTTTTGTACACATAAAAAGCAATTTTAGGGCTACAACAGGGAAATTTCAAGGGGATTTAAAGATATTTCTAAAAACCAAACTATGCCCAAAATTTTTTTATGTTTAAAGGGAAAATTTTTTGGGGGCAAAGCATGGAAAAAAGTCCAGTCTAAAAATTTCTTTTTTTGCCCAAAGCAAAAAATTTAGAAGGGGCCCATTTCATTTTTTTCAGAGCACTATATGAAATTTGGGGGGGGGGGGGTGGGTCTGAGCAATGCCTTTTGGGCAACAAAGAAAATCTTTGACCCGGATTGTTTTTAAAAACATGTGGCCAGGGGTGCAAAAAGAAATTTCTGGGGGGCCCCTTTAAAAATGAAAAGTTTTGGGGCCCCCCTACAAACCCCGCCCCCAACCCCCCCATTGCCCCCCCCCCAAAAAAAAAAAATCAAAATTTTCGAATAAACCATCCATACATCATCATACAAATGAAAAGTAATTCATTACAATAAACCAATTTTTAAATGCCTTAAAAGTGACCATATAGTGGTAATTTTCAATGCGTTTTCATTTAGTGGCTTACAATTGATGCTTTTTGATGAGTCCCTTCACGTTCCCCTTTTTTCTCCTTTCCCGGGCCGGGGAAATATAAAGACTTTTTCGGCCAAAAAATCGGCCCCCGCAGAATTCACAAAAACAAACACCTGGAAAATCCTCACTTTTTTTTTTTATCATCATCTTCCCTACCGTGTCCACCCCCCCCGTGTAAAAAACTCCCTACCATAGTGCCCAAAATGGTAATAAATTTCCCCCCCTTTGGGGCCCCCGGTTTAAATTTGGTATATACCCCCCCCCCATACATAGGCAAGGGGACCCCCCCTAGGGAGTGGGGTTTTTTATACAAAGGAACAGGTGGGGTAGTAGGGTACCGGGGGAGCCAGAGAGGGAGGTAGCCAAGTTTTGATGGCTGCAAAGGGGGGTAGGTAAACCCAAGGGCGGGGCTAGAGAAAAGGTAATCAAGAAAAAAAACCAAAAAAAAAAACCCCCCGAGGCCCCTTTTGGAAAGTGGCAAATTCCCCCAAAAGGAAAGGGACAGAATGGGGTATAATAAAAAAGTACTTTTTTTTTTAAAACTCAAAGGGAAATGTTGACCTTTTACAAGATTAAAAACTATACAAAAAAAAGGGCCTTTTAAAGTGTTTTTACCCCGTTTTACTGGCTTTTTCCTCAAAGTCTAATACAATATCGGGGAAAATTTCAAAACAATTTAAAAAGGGCCAATTTGGTTTTTTTTTTGGACAGAAAACGGTGTCCTTGGAATAAGAAAACAACATGTAAACCCCAAAGGGTTTTATACAACCAATAGGGGTAAAAATTGGGAATTTTTTAAAAAACACTGCTAAAAAAAATAAAAGGAAAGGTCCAGGCCCGGGCGGGGATTTTTGCCCCACACCTCCTGGACTTTGACCCAATTTAGGGAGGGGAGGGAAGTAAAAAACAGCTATGTTTAAAATTTTAGGACTGTGACCGGGGCGCGGCCCCCCTCAGCAAACCCGGCCCCGGGCCCTATAAAAAAAGTAGTGCTCAGCGGCTGTGCTGCCACGCCCCCATTCAAAAAATGTGGGAAATTTTTTCACCGGGGCCCCCCTAAAAGAAATACCCCCGTTTCGGGGGCAAATGCATGTGGCCCTTGGTATCTATTTTTTTAAAAATTCCCATAAAAAGGCAAAAAAAGAGGTAAAAAAATTAAAAGGGGGGAACCCTGTCTGACGTTTTTGCTTGGACAAAAAAACTTCCTTCTAATTTTGTACAGAAAATTTATTTTTTTTTGGGTACCACAAACAAGGGGTCCGAAAAGTTTCCCCACATTAAAGCCCCTTTTTAAAGCTTTGGGTGTCCCCAACTAAAAACCCCAAAAATTTTGGGGGTTGTAGTAATAATTGGGAGAATAAATGTTTTAAAACCCATTATAACACACGGTTTTTTAAGATGGGCGTTTTTTTGGGTTTTTTTTTTCTATTCCAAAATTTTAAATTTCAAAAAGCCTAACTTTTTTTTTTTTCTACCAAACATGGGGAAAAAAAAAAGCTTGTCCAAACATAAGTTTTTTTCTTTTGTTTTTAAAAATTTGTTTTACTGGCATACAAATGACAAAGCAAGTCGTTTTTAATTCTGGGTGGGTTTTCCCATTTATGCAGTTTTTTTTTTTTTTCAAATAAAAACATTTTTTACATTGCTTTTTTTTGAATCAATAATGTTTTTATGTTTAAGACCTTTTTTGTTTTTTTTTTTTTGCCGAAATTTAGCAGTTTTTATTGGAACCTTTTTGGGTTATATTACATTTTATCATAAAATTTTATTTCATTATTCGGGGAGGCAAGGTGACAGAAAAGATCACAAAATTTACCCTTTTTAAAAAAATTTTTTTGGAAAGGAAACCCCCGAGCAATCAATATAAATTTCCCCCAAAATAGACGCCATAAATTTTTCCCTAAAGAAAAAATTCCCAAAGCAGTTGGCCCACAACTGGGGGTGGGGGTCCCTGCCCTGGAAAATTGTGCAAACCCAGAAAAAGAAAAACACAAACAAAATACTTTAAAAGGGTATCAACAAAAAAGGGTCAATACCAGAAAAGCAAAACATACTGAACGAAAAATAAAATGGGGTCAAAAAGGCAAGGGAAAAAGTTTAGAAATCCAGGGGAAATTTTCAAAAAAAGAATTCCCCGCACCCCCAAACTCCCAAACCAAAGAAATATAAAATCAAAATTATATATTTTTTTATTTTTTTAAAAATTTCAAAATTTAAAATTTTAATTTTTTAATTGGTTGTACACTTTTTTTTTTTCAATCTGTTTAAAAATTTTTTAAATTTATGAAATTTTTAATAAAAAGATTGGTTTTTTTTCCGCCTCCCCCCCCTTCCCCCTTGTTTGTTGGTCCCTTTTTGGGTTTTTTCCGTATATTGTTTTTTACCCCTGTTTTTTGTTACCTATTGTAACCCCAAATTTTATTATGGGGATTAATATACCGAAACTCCAAATTTCCGATCCAAAAAAGAAGACGCTGGGGACACCAAAAAACCCCTATTCTGTTTTATTTTTTCTCTTGAGATTTCCCGTTACGATTTTTTATTTTAAAAAATTTGGAAAAAAATTGAAATGTTTGGGGGCAGAAAGTTCGCCCCTTTTAAATTTTTTTGCCCCCACATCACTTATTCACATTTTCCCTTTTGAAATTTTTTTGCTTTTTAAACTTACTATTTCCCCTTTTGTTTTCCCAAATTTAAATTTCTTTTATTTTAAAAAAAAAAATTTTTTTTTTATATTTGCTTTTCTTACTGAAAAGAATGTTTTTTTATTGGAAACTTAAAATACTCACCTCTCCTCTCACATTGGGGGTTTTGACTGTGTTGCCCTTTTTTTCTCCATTGGGGCTTTTTTTTCCAGTCTTAATTTTGAAGGGGAAACCCCTGCTGCAGCGTCATGTCCCCGATTTTGGGATTTTTTTGGGTTGGGAAACAAAACACTCTTTAAAGGGGAGATGGCCCCCAGGGACAGATGACCGCTGCGGAAAAACATTTCCAAGTTAATTTTAAAAAATAAGCTTTTCCTTTTAAATCCCTTTGTTTTTTTTTTGCCCCTTGAAACATATTCAAAAGTAGACGCAAAAGGAGTCTTGGCTTTGGTAAAAAAAAACATATAAACTCTTAATCAGAGGTTGGAGAAGAGAAATATGAAAACTGTTGGACATTGAAAAAGGAAAAAGGCAGCTTCATAAGAAAAGTAACTCAGTTGATTTGTTTGTACACTTGAAATGGTTCAATTAAATATGGAGCAAGTTTGTAGGAAAAAAAAGTTTTAAAATTCTTAGTTTGAAAAACCGACTCTGTCCCCACAAGTTTGTGGGGGAGGGTTAATGTTTGTCTGACGCTTTCTTGGCCTTTGTCCCAAACAGCAGGGACACTGTAAATTTTAAGGGGCCTTTATCGCAGATATCCCCGGGAAATTTCTAGAGGGCAACAGATTTGGTTTTCTGAAAATGCGAAATGGGGAAAAGAAATGATTAGACATCAACCACAGACTATGAAAGATTTTTTATGGGTAAACTCAGCCCAGCAGAGCAACTCCGACCAACTCTCCTTATGAATGATACCACAAGATCAACCTGGTTATGGGTGACAACTAGAGATGGGCGAATTGATTCTAACGAAGTGGGAATTCGTTTATGAATTTCAGGAAAAACTTCGTTAGGAACGAAGTGAATTTGGGGTACTTCGGTTAGGTGAACGAAGTGTGCTTTTGTTGATAAAATGGGATGCGAGCACTTTGGCGCTACATGGGGGGCAAAGCACTCTGGGAGGAGATGGGCATAGCCTGCATGACATGTGCAGAGAATGAAGCAATCAGAGACGGCGGGGATTCTGTGAACGTCACCGACTATATAGACCGAGCGCGCGCTGGGAGCTCCACTAACATATCACTGTAATGATAGGGAAGGTGTGCTGCGGGTGATAGCGCTTCTGAAGAAACATGATTTTTATACAGCGATTTCTGTGGGGTGTCTCAGGTTGTACTCAGAGGAATGTTCTCCTGAATGTTCTATTTCTGATTTTTGGGGTATTCGGATATAGAAATCAGTGTGACGTCCCCACTGCAGCTGCATATACATTCAATACCAAGTGGGATCAACAGTTCTCTGTTTGTATTCTTTTTAAAGAAACAGGTTTTTACGATACAATACCACTTCATTTTTGGACGCTGAATTCTATTGCGCAATTACATCCAGGGTTAATTAAGCGTTGTTGTTGCTGGTGTGCTGACAAAATAAAAACTGTCTTTTTCAACGCAAAATATATATATTTTTTTTGGTTAGCCTAATTCACAAGGCATAGGCAAATTTACAAACTGTTATATCTTGTTGTAGTTGGAGTATGAAAACTGCAATTGTAACACGCTACTGTTTTGTGCGGTCTATTCTTTGGCGCAATTTACATACCTGGTGTTTTTAAGCGTTGTTTTGCTGGTGTGATGACAAAAATAAACCGTTCTTTTCAACGCAAATATTTTTTTTTTTTTTGGTAGCTAATTACAAGCAAAGGCCCAAATTACAACTGTAATCTTTGTTGTGTGGCGTAGGAAACACGCAAATTGTAACACGCTACTAGTTTGTGCGGCTAATTCTTTGGCGCAATTTACATCAGGGGTTAATTAGCGTTGTGTTTTGCTGGTGTGCTGACAAAAATAAACGTCTTTTTCAAGGCCAAAATATTTATTTTTTTTTTTGTAGCTAAATTCACAAAGCAAAGGCAAATTACAAACTGTATCTCTTGTTGTGTGGCGTAGAAAACACGCAATTGTTAACACGCTACTAGGTTTCGTGCGGCTCAATTCTTTGGGCAATTTACATCCAAGGGCGTTAATTAAAGGTTGTTTTGCTGGGTGTGCTGACAAAATAAACCGTCTTTTTCATCGCCTAAATTATTATTTTTTTTTTGGTAGACTAAATCACAAGCAAAGGGCAAATTACAAACTGTTACTCTTGTTGTGTGGGTAGAGGAAAACACGCAATTGTAACACGATACTAGTTTGTGTGCGCTACAATCTTTGGCGCCAACATTTACATCCAGGGTGATTAATTAAGCGTTAGTTTTATGGTGTGCTGAACAAAATATAAACGTCTTTTCTCAAGCAATATATATATTTTTTTTTGGTAGACTAATTCAAAGCAAAGGCAAATTAAACTGTATCTCTTGTTGTGTGGCGTAGAGAAAACACGCAATTGTAACACGGTCTTAGTTTGTGACGGCTCAATTCTTTGGCGCATTTTACATCCAGGGTTAATTTTAAGCGTTGTTTGATGGTGTCTGACAAAAATAAACGTTTTTTTCAAACGCCAAATATATATTTTTTTTTTTGGTAGCCTAATTTAACAAGCAAAGGCAAATTACATTGTATATCTTGTTGTGGGGGCGTAGAAAAACCCGCAATTGTACACGTACTGTTTGTGCGGATAATTCTTTTGCGAATTTACATCCAGGGGTTAATTAAGCGTTGTTTTGCTGGTTGTGCTGACAAAAAATAAACCGTACTTTATCAACTCCAAATTTATATTTTTTTTTTGGTAGCCTAATTCACAAGACAAAGGCAAATTACAACTGGATCTCTTGTTTGTGTGGCGTAGAAAACACGCATTTGTAACCCAGCTATAGTTTGTGCGGCTCATTCTTTGGCGCAATTTACATCAGGGGTTAATTAAGCGTTGTTTTTGCTGGTTAGTGCTGACAAAATAAACGTCTTTTTCAACGCAAATATATATTTTTTTTTTTGAGTAGCATAAGTTCACCAAAGCAAAGCAAATTACCAACTGTATCTCTTGTTGTGTGGCGTAGGAAAAAACGCCAAATTGTAACAGCTTATAGTTTGTGCGGCTCAATTCTTTGGCGCAATTTACATCCAGGGGTTAATTAATCGTTGTTTTGCTGGTGTGCTGACAAAAATAAACCGTCTTTTTCAAACACAAAATATATATTTTTTTTTTTTGGTAGCCTATTCAAAAGCAAGGAAAATTACAACTGTTATCTCTTGTTGTGTGGCGTAGAAACACGCAATTGTAACACGCATACTAGTTTTGTGCGGTCAATTCTTGGCGAATTTACATCCAGGGGATTAATAAGCGTTGTTTTGCTGGTGTGCTGACAAAAGATTAAACCGTTTACTTTTTCAACGCCAAATATTATTTTTTTTTTTTGGTAGCCTAATTCACATGCAAGGCAATGTACATCTGTATTTCTTGTGGTGTGGCGTTGAATAACACGCTATTGTAACACGACTACTAGTTTGTGCGGATTCTATCTTTGAAGCAATTCATTCAGGGTAATTAAGCGTTGGTTTTGCTGGTGTGCTGACAAAATAAAAGTTCTTTTTCAAAAGCCAATTATGATATTTTTTTTTTTGGGTAGCCTAATTCACAAGCAAAGGCAAATTAAAACTTATCTCTTGTTTGTGTGGCGTAGAATAGAAAACACGCAATTGTACAAGCATACTGTTTGTAGCGGCTCTATTCTTTGGCGCATTTAACATCCAGGGGTTAATTAGCGTTGTTTTGCTGGTGTGTGCTGACAAAAATAAACAGTCTTTTTCAACGCCAATATATATATTTTTTTTTGGTAAGCCGAATTCACAAGCAAAGGCAAATTTACAACTGTATCTCTTGTTGGTGTGGCGTTCAGAAAACACGTCAATTGTAACACGTACATAGTTTGTGCGGCTCAATTCTTTGGCGCAATTTCATACTGGCGTTATTAAGCAGTTGTTTTACTGGGTATGTGCTGACAAAAAATCAGTCTTTTTCAACGACTCACCAAAAATATTATTTTGATTTTTATGGTAGCTCTCAATTCACAATGCTAAAAGGCAATTTACAACTGTATCTACTTGTTGTGTGGGTAGAAACACGCCAAATTGTAACACGCTACTAGTTTGTGACGGCTACAATTTCTTTGGACGCAATTTACATCCCAGGGGTTAATATATGCGTTGCTTTTGGCTGGCTGCTGACAAAAATAAACGTCCTTTAACAGCCAAATATATATATTTTTTTGGTAGCTTAATTACAAGCAAAGGCAAAATTTACAACAGAATCTCCTTGTTGTGTGGGCGTACGGTAGACAAGATAACAGCGCAATTGTAACACGCTACTAGTTTGTGAGGCGTCAATTCTTTGGCGCAATTTTACATCCAGGGTTATTTAAGCGAGTTTTGCTGGGTGCTGACAAAAAATAACCGTCTTTTTCTAGCCAAAATATATATTTTTTTTTGGTAGCACTAATTCACAAGCAAAGGCAATATTATAAAACTGTACTCATTGTTGTGTGGCGTAGAAAACAGCAATTGGAACACGCTACTAGTTTGTGCGGCTCACCTTCTTTGGCGCATTTACATCCAGGGGTTAATTGAAGCGTTGTTTTACTGGTGTGTTGACATAAATAAACCGTCTTTTTCAACGCCAAAATATATATATTTTTTTTTTGGTAGCCTAAATTCACACAGCATTGGCAAATAACAACTGTATTATTGTGTGTGTGGAGTAGAAAACACGCTATTGTAACACGCTACTAGTTTGTGAGGTTCAAATTCTTTGGCGCATAATTACATCAGGGGTTAATTTAAGCGTTGTTTGTGCTGTGCTGACAAAAATAAAACCGTCTTTTTCACACCGAAATATATCATTTTTCTTGTAGCATAATTCACTAGCGAAAGGTTATTAAGCCTTGTTTGTGCTTTTAAGTTAGTAAAAACCCGTGCTTGTAAACGACACATACAAGTAAATTTTTCTGGCCATTTGTTGCGAGCGCAATTTATTTCCAAGGGTTACCCAAGCTTGTTACTGGGTTCATTTGGAGTCAAAAAACAGGGTGTAATATTTTTCATATACAGATAGATTCATCAAACAGTTGTCTGTTACATTTCTTTAGAACAAACAGTATGTCAGACAGAGATTGGTGGCTGTGCTCTGCAACTGCGAGTGGCAGTTGGCACAAAACATTTCTGAACGGGCCCAGGGCGAAGCACAGCAATGGGAACGTCGCAGCAGGGGTCACTCAGGTGAGGCCACAACTGCCGCTGCATAATAGCGGACGTGTGGTGTTCAGCAAACCTAGGAGTTCTGATTGGTTGACTAGGTCATCCTCTTCCTCCAAGATTGACATCTGACACCCCAGCCAAGAGTCGTGGGGAAACCTCAGGGACACACTACTCTTAGTTGGCATTGGCCCGGGAGCGGGTCAGCGGCGCTCTCCTGTCCTCAGCCCGCCTCTGTCCCTTCCAGTTCCCTCAGCCTGGGATCTTCTATGTGGTTGGGATCAGCGCACTATATAGCGAGGCATGAACAATTTGAGGAAGGGCAAGGTCAGCAGCTACGTGCAGCGAAGAAAGAAATGGGCGCCAATTATCCCCAGCTTCTTGCAGGTTGGCGGCAAAGATAGATGTGGAGTGTGGCATGGGTAAGGTCATGTGTTGAGAGGTGCAGCCTCGGCTTACCAAGGAACGGATTATGAGGACAGTTAGTGACGATTGAAACCACAAATAGATGATGATGTAGCCGACCGCACTTGGGAGACGGGTGGAAGGCAAGGGCTTCATAATCTGTCAGGTGAAGAGGGAGTCAGCTTCGCGCGTCAGGCAGCGGCGCCAGCCGATAAGTGGGTTGTTGTGGACGTGGTCAGGGGTAGCAGTCAGCAGTGATGAGGTCGGGAGACAACGGCGAGCCACGGGGTAGATAACCGCTTCGAGGTCCAAGACAGTAGCGGCCAAGGGGCACTCCTCAGCGACGGCAGCGGGGCAAGTAGTCACTCAGTGCGGTGGGGTTGGCGGTAAAATCGCTACTCCGGCGGTTTGTGGCAGTTCTTTGATAAGACACCGGATGGAGCCGAATATGGGTATATGTAGAATCTGTGGGCAGAAAGTGAAGGCGTGGCAGGGAGTAACGAATTGGCTAAAACCCGGCCCTGCGTCAAGTCAAACACATGCAGCGTCACCATCCGGTGGCATGGAGAAACGGGCTAAGATGTGTGGTCGGTCCATCATGCGCTGCAAGCAGCAGCAGCGGCCAGTGGCACGCATGCCATTTCAGGGCCAACGTCAAGGCTCCTACCTCCTCTGCAGAAGGCAAGATGTTTCTCTTTGGACTCCCTCTCCCGGTCAAAGATGCTCTGCTCCTCGCTACTCATGGCGCCAGAAGGACTCGCTTCATGAGAGGCGATTGTAAAGAGGACAAACAGTAAGAGTCCACCACATCTAAGGTGCAGCAGTGACGTGCTCCTTCCAATTGTTGGTACTGCACTGTAACTCACTTCCAATTGGCGGACTCTGCACCATTCTTGAGACTATTGGACTTTGTGCCGAGAGAGATGGAGTTGTTCCAAGCCGTAATTTCTTTTCAAATAGGCAAGTAGTACCAGCACTTCATAATATGTAGAACAGGAAAGTGGTTCGTACTTGAGCTTATCGGTTTGATTCCAAGGTACACGGCAGCGCGAGACGTCTGGAGCTGTAAACTACGGTAAGGGCCAGATACATGTCCTTACGGCCCCACCCACTGGTGTGTGAAGTGACTTCCTGCCCAGGCACTCAACCTACTTGGAACAGGAGACGCCCGCTTTCTCCTCTCGTTGTCTAAAACTGCCTGCTCCTGCGCCAATGTCCGACATCATCCTCCCCTCCACCACCACCACCTCATCTCAGCCTCCACAAGTACTGCTCCGATCTTACCTTGTGTAGGGCACAGCGGTGTCACGCCTGTTTCTACACCTAGCTTGCCTTCGGCACGAAACGAAGTCACACAGGGGAGGAGGAAAGGATGGCTCAGGCGGCATGCCAGCAAGAAATCGATGGTGGCTTCTCAGCGGCCAACTGCAAATCGGAACCCATGGTGTAGGACGATGGGGAGGGAACTGGTGTCCGCGCTGCACCGAGGAGGGATGGTCCCATGCGCATGCAGTGGCGCAACTGTGTTCAATCTGGTTGTAAAAGGGTTTCATGAAGTCTACCACGATCTTCAGAAATTCTGAAAATGGCCAGGGAAACTGTCGCAGCACTTTATCCATTAGTACAAGCCAGGAACACCATCCTGACGTTGCTGGGCAGAACGGCCTCCCCAACGACGCTCTGAATGCGATGTTTCCACCCGCTGGAATTTCCAGCCTGCACATGTTGACCGACTGTATGAACAGGAAAGGCCATTAACGATTTTTTGATGATCCCAGGCAGACAGAAGTACTCCCCTGTGTAAACTTTGATGTCAGCCAGTGGCGCTCATGAGTGACAACTGCGTTAGTTGAGGCAATTCGAGGCAGGAAGGGCCACGATTTATTTGTCAGTCGCCAGGACTACGGGGATGAATAACGTCATTCCAACTGTTCATGTCATGAACAGATGCTGAAAAATCTGTCTGGCAGGTGGACTGGGGAGATGTGGCGGACAACATTCTCGAGGCACATGAGTCGGTGGGGACTGATAATGGAGGAGGGGAGCAGAGGAGGAGGACATTGGAGCAGAAGCATTGTCTGGTGAAATGAGTGGATTTTACTACCAGGTTGTAAGAGAGGGGAAGCAGGAGCAGCTTGGAGGAGGTGGATGGAGGATGAGGAAGACGAGGCAGATGACTCCCAAGCACGTGGGCCAGTATACAGTGGAATGGAGGGCAGGGTGCACCTCGGAGTCACTTGTGCGCATGTCCCGCAGCATGCTTATTTGCATGGCTGAGTACTGGCCCGAAATAGTAAGCTTCCACGGCAGAGGGTATGACTTCTGGCATCTCCACCTATTGGACCCTCGCACGGTCCATAAATGGGAGCCCTTATTACCAGCTCATTGAGAGGGAAGACAAACCAAATACTTATAGGGAAATCTCCGTAATCAGTTGGCCTGCCTTGTGCAGGCATCGTCCCTCGCCTCTGACAGGTCTGACCGGGGGGTTCCTCAGGCTCACGTACTACTGCCGCGGCTGCTGGGGGAAGGTGGTTGGGTGGTAGGAGCAGTTCTAGATCCATCAGTCAGTAACTAGTCTGGAGTCACTAATGAGAGCTTCCTTCAACCCGCCTAGTGAGGAGGGAGTCAACACAGCAAGCAGCTGCAGCAGCACAGCGAGACATGGAGCATTCCCTGAACAACAGGTTGTGGCCCTACTTGGGGACAGCACCTCTGCCACCAGGTTAGAAGATCCGTGGTCTTACTGGGCAGCCAAACTGGAATGTGTAGGCAGCAAACATTGTTCGAGTTTGCAGTGGAGTAGCTGTACTGCGCCCGGGCCAGTAGTGTGGCATCTGAGCGGGGATGTGTTCAGTGCGGGGGGGGGGCCATCGTTACCCCAAGGAGAACCGCTTTGTCCACGGTGGAAATGTTTGAACCGGACCTGACTTTGTCAAAGATGGAATCAGGCGTGTGGATCGGCCAGGTTTTCAAACACACAATGCCTAGGCGTCAGGTCTGGGTTCAAACTACCTGCCTCAGCACTACTTCTGGTGCGCCCGCCAACGACTGATGCCACTAATCTGCTGATAGTTTCTCAATCTGCTACCACTGTCTTTACCAGGGGAATGGTATTGCCACCACCTCCAACAACTCTGTCATTGTGCCACTCTATTGTGCTCATGGCTGATGTGCTGTTGCTGTTGCCGTGACATCCACACTGTGTCTTTGTGCCACTCTGCGGCCTGGTACTGTTTTGCCACCTCCAGAATGTCATTGATGCCACTCTCTGACCTCATGCTGTTGTCCTCCTGTATCACCTCCACTCGTCTGTTTCATGGTGCCACTGTCTGACCTCATGCTGCTGAGCCCGTAGACCTCCGCTCTCAGTCAATGTGCCGCTCTGTGGCCTAATACTATTTTGCCACCTGCAGAATGTCATTGTGCCACTCTCTGACCTCATGCTGTTGCTCCTGTCATCACCTCCACTCTCTGTCATTGTGCCACTGCCTGACCTCATGCTGCTGCCGCCGTGACCTCCGCTCTCAGTCATTGTGCCGCTCTGTGGCCTAATACTATTTTGCCACCTGCAGAATGTCATTGTGCCACTCTCTGACCTCATGCTGTTGCTCCTGTCATCACCTCCACTCTCTGTCATTGTGCCACTGCCTGACCTCATGCTGCTGCCGCCGTGACCTCCGCTCTCAGTCATTGTGCCGCTCTGTGGCCTAATACTATTTTGCCACCTGCAGAATGTCATTGTGCCACTCTCTGACCTCATGCTGTTGCTCCTGTCATCACCTCCACTCTCTGTCATTGTGCCACTCTGTGGCCTAATACTATTTTGCCACCTGCAGAATGTCATTGTGCCACTCTCTGACCTCATGCTGCTGCTGTGACTCCTGTGTGCCCTCCACACTGTGGTGTCATTGTGCCAATGTCTGACCTCATGCTGCTGCCGTGGCTGCTGCCTGTGCCCTACACCCTGTGGCCTCTCCTGTTTTTGCCACTCCAGAATTTTGTCATTGTGCCACTGTCGGGACATCATATGCTGCCGGCCCGTGACCTCCACCACTGGTATCATTGTGAGACTACTCTGTGGCCTAATAGATGGTTTTGACCACTCCAGAATCCATTGTGCCACTGATCTGGACCCATACTGCTGCACGCCGTGACCTCCACCTGTGTGATTGTTGCACACTCTGTGCCCTCCCTAATACTGTTTTTCCGCCTCTTAATGTCATTGTGCCACTGTCTGACCTCATACTGCACTGCCGCCGTGACCTGATCCACAACTAGTATCATTGCTGACACTCTGTGGCTCCTAAATACTGTTTTGCCGCCTCCATAATGGTCATTGTGCCACTGTCTGTCCTCATTACTGCTGCCGCCGGAGAGTGACCTACCCACACTGTATCTTTGTGCGCACTCTGTGGACCTATTACTGTTTTTGCCGCCCTCATAATGTCATTGTGCACTCAATCGTCTGACATCATACTGCTGCCGCGTGACCTCCACACTGTATCATTGTTGCCATTGTGCATAATACTGTTTTGCGCTCCATATTTGTTCATTGTGCCACTGTCTGACTCATTACTGCGCTTGCAGCCGTGACCTCCACACTGTTAAGATTGTGCCTCTCTGTGGCCTTATACTGTTTTGCCGCCTCCAGGAATGTCTTGTGCCAACTGCCTGACCTCATGTGCTGTGGCTGCGCCGTTCACCTCCCCACTCTATCACTAATGTTGCCACCTGAGCTTCAGCTTGTTTTTTTCCCCTTTTTGCTAGCCGCTTTTTCAGGTAAAATTCCCGCTTGAGTTTTTTGGTCGTTTGCCCTTTAAATGCCCCGGGATTTTTTTTTGTGAAAAAGGGTTTTTAAGAGGGCGGCAGTCCCGGGCGTGTCCATCCCAAAAAACCCCAACAATTTTATGAAAAACCCCAAACCCAACGCCCTCTTTATAAAAAAGATGGACAAAATTTTTTTAAAAGCACCCCGCAGGCCTTTGGGGACCCGGAAATATGTTTTTTAAAGTGTTGTGCCCAAGTAAAATTTTGGAACCCAAACGAATTTTTTTCGGAAAATTCGGGGAAGTGAACCCAAACCGAAATTTTTTTGGAAATTCGGCCCCTCTTAGGGTTTTTGATTAAATGGTTAATATTCCAAGGGGTGGCAAAACCCTTTAACCCAAAAATTTAACCCCGCAAAGTTCATTAACAGTTTTGTGTTGTTTAAGTGTTTTCAACATTTTTATCTTAAATATTTGATAAGACATGAATAAATTATTTTTTTTTTACTGGGTGCAGTCAAAGGTTTTCATATCTTTTTTTTTCTTTGTTAGCATTAGTCATATGTGGAAATGGTCTATTATATCCATTTACCTCCATCTTGTATCCATTTGCGTACATCTGGTTATACAAGGAAAGTTATTATTTCATCAAATGAAATAAAATAGAATATCATCTTCTGTGGCCTCTATGGTTTATACCATAATTTAGTAAGTCTATGATGAAGGTAGGATAGAACACTGATTAAGTCCTTTGCATTTACACTTAGGTTAACTTAGGTTAAAACCATATTGGCAATTTAGATTTTTCCCCAAATTCCCTTTTCTTATTAAACAGGGTTTTTTTCATTTTAAAGTAATAGTTTTATATGGGTGTACATAGTTTTAAGGGAAAGGGGACAGCCTAAAAACTGGATTGGTCTTTTTATGTGCAAAAGCCCCAGAGAGCCCGTCCGGGGGGAAAACCCCCGATGGGCCCCCCAGAATGGCAACCTGGAGTTTTCTTTTTAAATTTCAAAATGCATCTTTGAGAAAGGCAGAACAAAAAAGAAAGGGCAAGATAGAGTTTTAGGGGGGGGGGGGGGACAGTACAGTTGCCGTATGGTGGGCCCCCCCGCTGAAAAAAAACCCAGTTTATGGATTCCCAAAACAACTCCTTTGTTGGGGCCCCCCCGAATGAAATTCCGGGGGGTGGGCCCTTTGGCCCCCCCAAAACAACCTGGGCAAAGATGAGATACAGTAACCCGAGGATTAAATAGGGGAAGCCTGGGCCCCAAATTTGCAAACTTTTTTTTACCCCCCCCCCGTATCTCCCCAAAAATGGACATTTGGGGCCTCTTAAGTCATTAAAATTTTAGATAATACAAAAAAGGGGGAAAACCTTTATGTAAAAATCCACTTCCCTTTCTGCTACCAAACAAATCCACTATACAAAGACCCAAAATTACCCAAAAATGCTACTTCATATGGACCGATTTTTCTGCCAGAACACGACCCCAAATTCCCCAAAAAATAGTGACTGAATAATAATATATACTGTTCCTTCCCTAAAGATCAATTTTACCACCACATAGTGTACTGGTGGGACCAGGTGCCCTTAAAAGGGTGTATAAATTTCCCCCCAAAAACAGTGACCCCTATAGTGGTTTGATAGGTAACAGACTCTGCAGACACAAATTTTAAAACAGGGAAATTTACATTCTTTTTGTAAAAAAAAAACTTGCATGTTTTCTCCCGTTTTTTGGATAAAAACCCCCAAAAAAACCCTTAACCCCTTTTAAGGGCAAAAAGGAAATTTCCAAAATTTTTTTTAATTTTCAAAATGCCAGAATTTTAAAAAGAAGGAAATTTTTTTTTAAACCCTTTTATCACTTTTTGCAAAGTCAAAAGATTACATGCCCTTGGATTAAAACCCTGCCTTTAAAAATTGGGACAGTGCATATGAGAAATTTATTGGAAGCTTCTGTAGGTTTTTTTGGAAAATCTTTTCATTAATTAGGATACCCCATTTGGGTTGGTTTTTTTTAAATTTTAATAAAAAAAAACCCCTGGGTTTGTTTCATAAATTCAGGGAAATTTTAAAGCCCCCTCAATATATCGGGAAAAAGAATTTTGGGGCCCTTGGGACAAGTCCCGGTCATCCATGGAAAGCAAATTTCCAATAACCCGAAGGTGCCTTGTTCATCTTTTACAAACCCAAAAACATGCAAGCCCAAACAAAATGGGAATGTCCAGCCCCAAAAATACCTTTTTAGGAAGGGACGGTTTTTTGTGTCCCCAGAGATAACCAAATTTCTTTGGTCCAAACTGGTTTAAAATTTTATCCCCAAAAGCAAAAGCAAAAGCCTTTTGAAAATGTGGGGAGAAACTGGTGAAAATTTTGTTTTTATCCCCAGTGAAACGGGAAAATGTATCAACATGGGGTTTAAAAAAGGTTACTCGCCGGGAAAAACATTATCCAAAAAAAAACATAAAAAAACCAGGGGGGGGGAAAATGTTTTCAAGAACACACAGGAACAAAAAACCCGTATTTTTTAAGACAAATTTTTCCTGTTTTGTCCTGACAAAACCCCAAAAGTTAAACCCGGTTGTCCCTAATGACCCTTTTTACGTTTGGAAAGGGAAAAAAGGGGAAAACTTTTGGGGAAACCTAAGAAAAACCCCCCCAACTGTGGGAAAAACGGGGGTGTCACTTCCTGTTGTGCGGAGAGAGTGGTGCACTTCACAAAATAGGGTGGCTCTTTAGGGAAAAAAAGTTCTGTGGCAAAACTGAAAAACAAAAAATTCAAGAAAATCAGCCAGGAAATTAAAGTTGGGGGGAAAAGGGGCTTCCCCAAAAAAACAAAAGAATGAAGGATACTGCCAAATATTAAAAAAGAGGTTAAGGATAAAACCCAAATCAATGTTTTAGTGGGCCTTTAAAAAAGCCTTTAATCTCAGTTCTAAGGGAAAAAGTATGGGGAAAAACTTAAAAAGCAGGTGCGAGCAAGGCGACCTAAAAAAACCTGGCTCGGTTACAGCATTTTTTTTCAGGGGGGAATGGGAAAAATTTTCCCACCAAATTTTTGGTTGGGGTTTCGTTTTTGGAAAAATTATCCCAAACAATTTTTCCCAAAAACATTTCCCGTTCAAGGGCAATGCTAACCCAAAAACCAATGAAACGTATGTAAACTTTTTACCCTTTTCGAATAAATAAAAAAAAATGCCTTTAAAAAAATTCCCCCCTCTCCCCATTATTTGGCCTTTTTCCAAAAATAAATAATTTTTTTGGGGATCCTAATTGACCCCGAAACGGGTAAGGTTTATTTTTTATTTATGTCAGATAGTGGAAAAAACATGATATTATTTTTTTTTATAGTGTATGGGAAAATTGGGGTTTAACTTTTAATTTAAATGGGTTTCAGGGTAAATTACATTTGGTTTACTCACAGGTTACGTTTTCTTCGAAATCGTTTGGGCCCTTTTTCCCTTTTTTTTTGTACAATCCAGTCGCCCCTGGCGACTTCTCCTGGCCACCCCCCCCTCGTCCCCGAGATTTTGGAAACCCCCATTTTGCCAGCACCTTTACTCCTCACCCCCTACAAACTTCCCCGGGGTTTGGGGAAAGGGGGGTACAGGTTTTTAGGTTATAAAGGGGGGTCCCCCCTAAAGGGGAGGGGAGAAAAAAGAGGATTCACCCCATGGAGAATTTTGTTTTAAAACTATGGCTTGGGACCCCTTCCCAAAAAATATTACCAGGTTTGACCCCCATTAGATAGGTTTGGGAGGCCCTAGGTAGGGAGGTTATACTTCAGGTAGGTGGTAGGCAGTACAAAAGGCCCCCAGGTAGGTAGGAGTTTTTTTCCCCAGGGAGCTAGGGAAATAGTTTGGGGGGGGGCTCCATTAGGTAGGTGGTTACAGGTAGGGCAGGGAGATTGGCCTTTTGGGGGAAAAAGGGGGAGTAAAAATTTGGCAACAGTTTTGTAGGCAAGCCCAGATAGGTTTGGTTGTGGTAGGGCCTAGATAGCTAATAAAGGGAGTAGGTGGGGCCCCAAAGGGAGGCTGTTGGTGATTTGGTAGGTAGGGAAATAATAGGCCCAGGGAGGTAGGCCCCCTGGGGGGTGGTAGGTTTTTAATTTGGGAAGGGGAAATAAAATTAATAATAAAGGGGGCCTATAGGAAAGGGGAGGGTTTTGGGGCCCCATATAGGTAGACAAGCGGATTTATGTATAAAAGAGGCCCCCTATTTGGTGGGAGGCAGGGGTTTGGTATTATAGGGGCCCCTATAGGGAGTCAGGAAAAAAGGGGCCCGTATAGGTAGCAGGTAGGGTTTTGGAGCATAGGGGCACCATTAGGTAGGCAGGGAGGGTTTTAAAGGGAGGGTTTTTAGGGGCCCCTAAAAGGGGAGGCAGGAAGGGGTTTTTGGTAGTTTATAGCGGCCCCTATAGGAGGGAGGGCTGTAAAAAGAAGAATAACTTACTTACCTCTCTCTTTGCTCCCCCGATGCGACCGGCTCCAGTCTCTGTGTTCGGCGAGGGCGTCACAGTTATGTGATGTCATCCCTTGCCCACCCTTTAGCATGTTTTGGGTTGCACCCGGGATTTTTAAAGGGCTAAACGCTGAAACCCGGGGCTACTTTTAAAGTGTGAGTGCCCGCTCTTTTTATTTTTCCCCCCCCTTTATTAAAGGGACTTTGGGGGAAAAGACATGTCACTTTCTTTCTCCCCGCCCGCAGTACCGTTTTGGGGAAAAAAGCAGGTTTAAAATAGCTCTCCAAAGACGCTTTTGAATTAAACCCAAAAATTTCCCGGGGAAAAATTTCGGGGATATTGCAGAGCAATTAAACCCCCCAAAAAAAGGCCCGCAAGGGAAACCCGTGTGGGAAACCCCAAAATTTTCTTTTTGATAAATGAGGATGGATTGGGACTAAGAATTAACTTTAGGCAAGGCCAGGATAAGGCAAGTACAGACACACACGCACCCTTTTTAAAAATTTAAAAAATTTTTGGCCTTAAAAAGCCAAAATTTCCCCCCTGTACCCCTTCCAGCTATGTGGGTTTTAAAATTTTAATTTTTTTAATTTTTGTTTGATACAAATATACATAAAAACTTTCTATGGATGACGCCTCAAAATAATGGTCTTACCGTTACCAATTAATACCACTTAAAAAATAAAATCCCCCATACTGCACAAAAACCCCCCTACAATTATCAGTGAAAACCATTATTCAGATCAAATTAAAACAGCCCCTCCCTGACCACGGAAACACCAAACCCCAAGATACAAAAAATTTCTGTGATTCGGGTTTTGAATACAAACTAAATTTTACTACCAAATACAAAACAATTTTTTTGTATATAGTGGGTGTTTAGAGATAAATAAAAGGGTGTACACAAGTTTTCTTTCAAAATTTAAGTGGTTACCCGTGCAGTTACAAACCCTCACTCAAAAGAAGTCTTTTAAAAATTTGGGAAATTGGGTTTACTTTCCCCTTTTTTTTTCCAAACTGTTTCCCAAAATACCATGAAAGGGCTTTTTCCCCGCCATGACTCCCTCCTTTAAGAAAAATTTCCCCCCAGAACCTCACTTTTCCGACCTCCCTTTTTTTCCCCCCTCTGTATAAAAATCCCCAAAGGATGAAGGGGGAGGGGGATGGGGGATAGGCATAGGAAGAGCTGTATTTGCTTAAACATTAGTTGATTGCACAATGGGGAAAAAAACCCCACTTTTAAAATTTTTTCTTCCGCTGTTTTCCTTTTAACCCCCCAGGACCCTATTGTGTGGGCCCAAAGTTGTCCCCCACACTGCAAAGATCAGCTGCCCTCAACCTTTAGGGGAATAAAGTTTAAAACTGTCATGCTTTTTGTAATGTTTCTATTTTTCTACAGGCTTCTTCCTTTAGAATAAGTTGGACTATGTCGGACCAGCGTTGGATACATTTCTTTAATACAATGGACAATAAGAAATGTTGTCCGAGAGTATTTACTTAACAAAATGTTTTGGACTTTTTTTGTGACTGTACCTCTGGTGTGTAGGGTACTAAAGTAATAGTAAAAGAGGGTTTGTGTCAGCTTTGGATAACACAAAGCACCGCTGGCTGATGCTAATAATGTAAAAGTTATCTGTCAGACACCTTCATTACTAACACTGGGAAAAAAAAGGTTTAAAAAATAAAAGGGAACAACTAAGAAAAACACTTTATTTAAATAAACACTTCTGACACCGTTGCTCTTTGATCGACATATCCATCATAGTCCAAAAGGGAAACCTGTATGTAACGGCCGGGTTAGTGGACCCTCTGGACCACCGCAAGCGGTGACAACAACAGAATCGCTAGACGATAACCGTAGTCGTGAGCAGGCAGGAAGGTCAGGGTAGGCGGCAGAGGTTCGGAGTCAAGAAACGTAGCAAAAGGTCGGGTACACGGCAAGGCAAGAAGACAGTTGAAGAACGCTTTCTCTAGGGCTCGAGGCAACATAGATCCAGCAAGGGAGAGTCGTAGAGCGAAACCATAAATAGTGGCAGCGCCCGGCAATTAGCCAATTACCGGTGCGCTGGCCCTTTATATTTACAGGGAGTGGGCGCGCGGGCCTCGGCCGTCAGAGGGTGTGGACGTGCCATTAACGCGGTCAGGTGAATTTCCAGGGCGAGTGGTCCCACAGCCCGTCCCGCGCCCAGCGGCACCACCCGACCCCGGCAGGACCACCCGCTACACTGTAAAAAAAAAAGAAACAATACACTAACACATAGTAGGCTGGATAGGCTTTCCAGCACCCAGAAAAGCTGGGTGACACCTTATCTCCCACAGTAAACTGCTTTCAAATCATAGCCTGCTGTGGGTGATGAGGTATCACCTAGATTTACGAGAAGCTGAACAGGATATCCAACACCCAGGAAAGCTAGGTGACATTCCCCAAAGCAGGCCCCCGTTAAAGCTGGGAGCCTGCTGTAGAGGATAGGGGATTTTCCAGCTTTTCCAGATGCTGGTTAACCGATTCAGCTCCCAGGAAAGTTGGGTGACATTCCCCACAGCAGGTACCCAGAAAAGTTGGATGTCTGCTGTGGGGGATATGACGTCCCTTGCACCAGAAAAACAATACAGCCGACATCAGTCCACTGTGGACGCTTGCCAGTTCTTTTCGTACCAGTCAGTTGGCAAGTATATACATATATTTTTTTATGTATATTATTGCAAAAAAAAAAAAAGCAACAATAAAGTAAATAACACAGGCAGAAACAGGTGAATCAAATAACCACTTACAATGAAAGGAATATGTAAGAAATAAAAGTGGAAGATACAAGACATGGCAGATATAAGACATATCAGTAATCGAGATCAGATATTATTTATAAGAAATCACATTGCAAGAAATGGAATATCAATCAGCCCATATAGAAGACTAGATACCCACTGTGTGTTCTCATGACAAAGACAAAATACTGGTTAGATTTTCCGACAGATATTCTGTCTTTTTTTGGCATGTAGGGAGACGGCTTTTGTCGGGGGGTTTGCGATTAAACCATCCCCTTCACGCACATTTATATTCTGCCAAAAATGGAATAACATTTGAAAAGTTTTAGAATGGGGCGTATAAAAAATTCCAGCGGAAAAAATTCTGCTTTTGTGGACGGCTGAAACGGATTTTCTATTCAAATAAATGTAAAGGTTGACAGTTGAATTCGCTCATGATTCGTTGGGACTAAACCCTCTACTAACCCTAAAAGGCTATTACCTGGGGTACAAACATTTGGAAAACCTAATTTAGAGTTCAAATGCAAATGCAAACTAAAAACCATGCATCACTGGACATCCCACACCCGTATGCAGGGGTTTTCCCTTTCTGATTAATCAAAGGCAAGTATCAAAAGTAATCATGCATTTGTAAAGAAAAGGGGTTTAATAAACCTTATGGAGCCTTTTAATTTGAAACAATGATACCACACTGAACCCCAAGAAACCTGTTTTCCACACCATTCATCCATATCAAATCCCCTTTTTCCACCTTTCAAAAGAAGTTGACAATGGCGCAGGTTTATTGATCATCATTGTTTTATAAAACAAAAAAAGGGGCATTTGCAATTTTTTCCCTTTAGCTAAAAATTTCCAAGGGGAATTCCAATGTTTATTTACCCCCCCAAATTTGCCCCTCAAAACTCTATTGTAAGTAGGGGTAAAAGGCAGTCTGGTAAGCACATTCAGATTGTAAGGTGCAAAGGTTTTAAAAATCCCTTTTTGGGAGCAAGTCGGTAAGATATTTAAAGATCTTTTGGCCAGAACACAAAGCCCCTGAAAAGCGGACGGTTCAACCACCTAAAAATTCTCAAAGGGGGGGAATATCAGAGACCAAAAATGTCTGTAATCACTTTTTCTGGTATCACTGGGAAAAAACACCTCCACACCCCCATCATAGTTTTCATAAGTGTTGTAAGGGGGGTATCTGTTATCCCCCTGAAAGGCAAATTTGTGGCCTCGTGGAAACCTACAGTTCTACTTCCAAAATATGCAGTTTTCTGGCCACCGAACCCACCAAGAGAAAGACTGTATTGCCACATAACAGTAGTAAAGATCTGGCATTGCTAATCCTACTCTCTCGTTTAGTACCTTCAATGTCTCTCTATTCAGCAGAGGGGTTTGACCACCACAAAGAAAGGAGAATATTATGTTATCTAATGTCTTAAAATGAGACTTAAGAATAGAGTTATGGGGAAAGTATTTTTAAAACTGGTTGGTGACTCAATGATATAAGAGATATATAAAAGGGGGCAGTCCCAGGCAGTCCTCCTGCCAACCTGGACCATGGATGGAATCCAAGACTGTCCTGTTGGATCTGGGACAGTTAAGAGTTATGCAATCACCATCTCTCCCCATAACTCAACCTACCCCCACCTGTTAAAAGCGCAGTGAGCCCACTCCATACATAACTGTGCTCCCTTATGACCTTTTTATAAGTGTCCTAAGCCTGTTCCATACATAATTGCGCCCCCTTTACCTAAGCAGGGAAAGCCCCTTTGGGGGGAACCCCCTACCGCTCCCTACATTTTCGTAAGGCCGACGTAGGGCTGCACCACGGTTGCCGCCAAGTAAATTTTCCTGAAATAGAGCACATATTGAATAAAGCTATTGTAATGGTCGCGAAACTCTTGGTCGTATACAGTAGCTATGATAAAGTAATGGAACAACAAAGAAACTGTAAAGCAGCATGAAATATTAATTCTGCCCGGCAAACCCAAATTGCTTTTTCTGGCAATAAGCTTTTTTTTAAAAAAATGTTAAATAAAAAGACATTTCTTCCTCGGCACAGATTGGCCCACTTGTTGAACAGAGCGGCCCTTGTGGCCGTCCCCAGACCTAAATTTTTTTAGCCCCGGGCCTGCTGTCATAACCAAATGTATCATTTTCACTTGTCCGGTATAAAATTCACATTACAGAAAACATTGCGGTACATTTTGTTGTGGTGGACATTTGACTGTTGAAAGTGAGCTGCTTTTTGTTTTTCTGTTTGAAAAGACTGGACAAGAAATAGACTGAAATAAACTAAGTAAGAATTTTGCTTTTGACTTGTCGGCATCATAATTTGACCGCTAAGATACAGAATAATAGGTGAATGACTATACAGTGTTTATACCTTCCCTTGAGAGGGCATACAATGCAGTTAGGGCCCGTGCCCGCTTCCCTTTTTATTTTAACATCAATTATATTCATTCCATGAAGCAAACCTGAGAATTATATATTTTTTTTCATGAAAGTCAATGTTTTCTTGCCAAATTTCTACTGTAGAAAAAAAAGTCTTTAAAAATTTGGGAAATTTGCTATATAGTTTTATGTCAACTTCTGTAGAAGAGGTATCAACAGTAAAAACAAATAACTGGTTTAACTATCATCTTACAAGCTATGGTTTTACACAACCGAGTCATAATATTATGACCATATCCTACTTTTGAGGTTGGCAGCCTGTACCTCATGAATAAAGCCATATGTCATGACCTGGCTTAGTGCATATATAAGGTGTATATAAGCTGTCTGCTTATTGCTGTTATGGGTAAAAAAAGGGTATTATCAAACTGCAAACGGGGGGGATTTTTTGGCTTTTAGACCAAGGGGGGCAGTATTTCTAAAACGTCATTTTTTGAACTGTTTTGACTGTGCGTGGGTAAAGTCAACATTGCAAATAAATGACGTGGAAACTGCAGCACGTGCCATTGTTGTGAGGGGTGAACGTTGGCTTGAGGGCGGATTAACCCACTACAGTAGAACAGTTCACCACCAAATTGAACTTAGAGGCTGCCAGACGTGTCTAAAACATTTAATCAAACCATACTATGTATGAGATTTCAAAAGATAAGAAAGGGCCAGAGCCGTTGTGGACAGAGGCCACGGATGACCTATCCAATGAGGCACACGAGTTGAGGGGGCAGGGCTTTAAAGGGGGTTTTGCCAGATGTAATGTTTACGTGGAACCTCCAAAATGGGGGTTTAATCCTTTTTTTAAATATTATGATTACAAAAAATGAAGCCTCTAAAGACATCATTTTGAATCCCCCCATTTTTCTGAAATTTTTATTTTAAAACGGCCAGAGGAGGAAAGGCCGCGCTTGCGGAAAACTTTTTTACTGATGACAGGGAAAATGAAGAGCTCAAGGGGGCTTGGGGGAGAAAGAGCAGTGAAAGCCTGGTTTGCATATAGAGAATTAAGTGTAAAGTTATTATTTGAGTTAAATTTTGAGACGCTCCCCTCTTCCCCACTTCTTGCCATCCCCCTTTCCCCTTCCCCCCGCCAATCTCAGAATTGTTTAAATTTTTACTCCCCGCTGATTAAGGGAATAAATCACGGGGCGATAGGAGGTAAGTAACCACGTCCCGGCAAAACCCCTTTTAAGGGCAGGGGCATGGCTTAACAACCGAGTTTTTGGACAGGAATAGCAGAGACCCTTGGCGCTGAGGCCTTTGTGAGTGGGCCCTGCGCCCGTGTCTCCTCTCCCGGTAAAAAGGCTCCCCCAGGAGTTTTTTGGAGCAGCTGTTATAGGGCTGGCTCCCCCTGGCCCCGAGGGCTGCTGGAACAATGTAGCTGTTTTCCACCCAGACAGGAGATTTAAAGGTAGGACAGTGATTGTTGGGGCCAAATGGCCTCCTGAAGGCTAAGCTCGAATCACCCCCAGTTTCTCCAGGGGAGCAAAGCCCCCCAAGGACCACATAGGGCCGGGCCCCAGAGGGCCCCCAATTGTGTTTTTTTTGGCCCGTCTGGGGGGAATCTTCCCCCGGGGGCGGAGCCAAAAAGGGGGGGAGCAGGCCTCATCTTGACATGAGTTGGCCCCCCTTGCATCAGACATGTCCAAATCGGTAGGTTGGGTGTTGCTTGGTCGGGGGGGCCCCCCACCAGGTCTCTCAAGGAAAGGGAATCGTTTATGGGAAAAGTGAGGGGCTAAAGATCTACACCAGTGTTTGGGGGGTGAGTGATGGCATGGCATTGGTGGCCCCCCCTTCCCCCTATTCCAGGCAGGGGATACTGTGGGCACGACATGGGGGACAGACATTGTCATCCCATCTTTTTGTGAGGACATTTAAGGGGTAATTCGTCACCCGTGGGGCCAGGGTCCTGAAGAGGGATTTGCTGGTCCAGATGACAGTGGGACGATGTATCAGGATTTCAGCGGTCTGACTGGTGGCTCCCGCCCCCCAAGCCCCTGAGTAGGTCCCTTGTTTGATCATTTCCCCCAATTCTTTTGTCTCAAGTGGCTGGGCTAGGTCAAGGGTTGGGGTTAGAGATGGGCGAATTTCCCAAAATTCGGGTTGTTACTTCGGCCAATTTCCGCAAAAAATAACTCTTCGAAAATTTCTTGGGGTAATCACGTTAAAAAATATTTTTCCCGGTGCACAAGTGCGGGGCTGTAGAACGTTGTGCCTGCTTTTTAAAATGCAGAGGGAGCTTGTTTGGTCTTCATACAAAGTTTTTGTTTTAGATACACGCAGATACTTTCCGCCGCTCTTAGAATCGCTTCACTAAAATTCCCCGGGCCTTAAAAGGGAAAACTGACCCAAAAAAACTAAGGGGGAATGTTTGCCTGATAAAGTCATGGCCGCGATAGCTGGGAAAAAAAAAAAGCTGAGGGTAGGGGGCAACATCAGTGAAAGAGTGGGAGGGGACGGGGGCACCCCAGCAGCATGAGTAGACTGGCACAATGATATTATGGGGGTGGAAAAACAGGGAGGGCCCAGAGTGGCACAATCCAAATGTGTAGGTTATGGCAGCGCACAGCACAGCAAGGGAAAAAGTGGGAAAGATGACATTCGGAGGTGGCAAAAACAGAGTAGGCCCAAGAGTGGGCCCAAAACACTGTTTAGGGCACGGCACAGCACAGCAGCGCATGAGGGCAGCAGTGGACAAGACACAGTGGGTTGGGCACGCAGCAGCCACACACAAGGGGCAGACAGTGGAACAATGACACCCTGTGTAGGTCACGGCAGCAGCCACAGCACAGCAGAGGCAGAAAGTGGACAATCACATTTGGGGGTGGCAAAAAAAGGAGTAGGCCCAGAGTGGGGCAATGAACAGTTGGAGGGCACGGCAGCAGCCCGAGCAGCAGAGGTCCCGACAGTGCCACAATGACATTCTGGAGGGCAAAAAAGGAAAGGCCCAGAGTGGCCAATGAAGAGTGTCTATGTCCGGCAGCACCACAGCAGCAGCAGAGGTCAGAAAGGGCCAAAACACATTCGGAGGTGCAAAAATGGGTAGGCCACAGAGGGGACAAGACACAGTGTGGAGGTCACGGCAGCAGCCACAGCAGCAGCATGAGGGCAGACAGTGGCACAAAGACTTCGGAGGGGCAAAAACAGGATACCCCAGGTGGGACAAAGACACGTGGTGAGGTCAGGCAGCACCACAGCAGCAGCATGAGGGCAGACAGTGGCACAATGACATTGGAGGTGGCAAAAACAGGATAGGGCCCCAAAGTGGGACAAAGAACGTGTTAGGTAAAGGCAGCCCAAATAGCAGCATGAGGTCAGAAAATGGGACAATCACATTTGGGGTGGGCAAAAATGGGGTAGGCCCCCAGAGGGCACAATGACAGGGGGAGGTGAGGCGGCAGGGCAACACATGAGGTCAGAGAGTTGCACAATGACACAGTGTGGGGGTCACAGCAGCACCACAGAACAGCATGAGGTCGACATGGGACAAGACAGAGTGTGGTGGGGGTGGCAATCCAGTCCCGGTAAAGATGTTGTGGCAGAGGAGAAACTGTAGCAATGTGTGGCATAGGTGGGTGGGGGCATCAGAATGTGGCTAAGCAGGTAGTTTGAACCCAACTCATTTTCACAGTTTGGGGAGGTGTATGGCGATGTAGTTTGACGCCCAAGCATTGGTGGTGCAAACCGGCCATCCAGCCGTTCATTTTGACAAAGGTCGTCGTTCCCCATTTCCCTTAAAAAAAAACGGAGTCCCTTTGGGTAACGATGGCCCACCCTGCACTGGGAACCCCCCCCCTCTAGCCCCCTACTTACCGGGCAGCTTCTCCCTGCAAACTCGGCAAGTTTGCGGCCACACACCAGGTTTTGGCTGCCCCCCGTAGTCCACGAATCTCTAACTGGGGTGGCGATGCTTTCCAATAGGCCACCCCTGTTGGTTCGGTCTGCTCCAGGTCCTGCTGCTGTGGCTGGCACTCCCTCCCATAGGCGGGTGAAAAAAAGCGTCAACATGATCCCGACTTAGGTTGCTGTGATGGAGCTGGTCTGCTCCGACCCCCCCCCCTTTCCTCGGCAAGCCGCGGCAGTATCGTGAGGCTGAAAAACCCCCCCCGGTCAACCTGCAGAGGAGGGACGATGCCGCAAAAGGGTAGGGGGCAAGACACGGAGGTTTTTCCCCTATAGTATTTGGTTTGTCCTCCCTTCAAAGCTGGGAAAAAGGTCCATTTTGGACTGGTAGCGAGGGTCCAATAGGGGGGACCCGAATCATACCTCTGCCGGATGGAATTCGGCTGTCATAGCCGGGAAATCAGCATGCTGCGGGCCATTGACAAGTGACTCCGAGGGGCTCACTGCCTCCATCCCACGTATACTGCCAGGGTGTTGCGGGTCATCTGCCTCGTTTTCCCCTATCTCCTCTTCCTCCTCATGCTCCTGCTCTCCTCTTTGTCCCCGGGGTAAAAAAACCCAGTCATTTCCCCCAGACAATTTTTCTGCCCCAATGCCCTCCTCCTCCTCCTCCCCATTTCAGTCCCCAGGATCTTGGGCCCGAATGTGCGACCCCTCCCCTGCCCCCACCCCCCATCGCCAACAAAACGGGGAAACGTTACTCCAAATCCCACCCATAAAACGGGCCCCCTTAACCAAAAACCTGCACCAACTCCATGTGCCAATTTCCCTTTCCCCCCCAATCAAAAAAGTTAAGGCCTTTTTGTTCATACATCGGGCCCCCCTATGAAAGGGTGGATTTTTAAAAGGGGGGAAAAATCACATATCAAGGGGTGTTGGGGGGACCGTTCGCCGCTGCAAATCGAGGAGGGTTTTTCCCCGGCTTTGTGGAATGGATGAAGTGCATGCACAGTTTCCTGGCCTTTTCGAAAACTTCTGAAGATCGGGAAGATTTCAGGGAACCCCTTTTCCCAAAAAAACCAATCGAACACGTGCCCATGCGGGATGGACCATCCCTCCCCGGTGAGCACGGCCACCCAAGTTTCCCCCTTGTCCCCTCACCCTGGTTCCATTTGGGTTTTGGCGCGGAGAAAGCCCCAAAATCGTTTCTTGTGCATGCGCGGAGCGTTCTCCCCTTTGGATTTTCGCCCGGGGAAACCAGGTGTAAACCGCGTGACCCGCCTTTTCCCTACACATGTGGTATATGGAGCAGTACTTTTGGGGCGAGATGGTGGTGGTGGTGGGGAGGGGAGGCGGACTTGGCGCGGGCCGCAGTTTGAAACGTGGAGGAAAAGCTGGTTCCCGTCCAAAATTTTTTGGTTTTTGCTGGGCCGAAAACAAAAATTTAACCCGTGGGCCCTAAAGGACATATACTGGCCCTTTCCCTAATTACAGGTCCAGACGTCCGCGTGCCGTTTCACCCTTTGGAAAAAAAAAAAGATTTAAACTCAGGATGGCCCCTTCTGTTTAAAATATTTCTGAAGGGCCGATATTTTCTTTTTGGGGAAAAGAAAATTTCGGCTTGGAATTTCCCTTCGGCTCGGCACAAGGGCCCTTGTTTCTGAACGGTGCAGAGTCCACCCTTTTGGAAAAGGGGGGGGACCCGCAGCACCAACAATTGGCGGAGTTACGGTCAGCTTTGCCCCCTTTTGAAGGTTGGACGCAATTTCTGTTGTTCTTTGGGAAAACGCCTGTGAACGATGTGGCACCAAAGGAAATTAAAAACCCCCCCCGGAAAAAACCCGGAGCTTCCCGGAAAACCCCCCCCCCCGGGATGAATGGTCCAAAAAAAAACCCCACCCCGCCCCCCCCCTTGCCCCCCCAGGTTTGGGGAAAACCCTTTTACTGGCTGGAAAAGGGATTTCGTTGGCCCCTGGGCGTGTCCCCCCTGTGTTTTCTGCGGCCCGGTTAAAGGAAGGGGGCCAAACCCCATTTGGCCAGTTTTCCCGGGCCACCCGGGTGGTGACGTGATGTGTTGACGCAGGGGGGCCCTGGTGCCAAAGTTACTCCTGGCCTTTCTTCATTTCTGCCTACAGATTCTACTTTTTACCCATTTCGGCTTCTTGGTGTTTTTGCAAAGAAACTGCCACACTGCCCAAATATCGGATTTTACCCCCAAAGTTTTCATGAGTGAAAACTTTCCCCCCGCCCGCATCGCTGAGCCCCTGTGCCGATTTCTTTCTTGGACCGCAAAACGGGTTTTTACCCCCTGGCCCCCTTGGCTCCGACCCAACTGTTGTATTTCCCGCTGCTCACTGCCACCGACCCCCTTGCTGGGGCTTTTTGCTGCCCGGGCGGCAAGCTGACGCCTCTTTTTTCCCGCGTTTATGAAGCCCTTGCCCCACCCGGCTCCCAAGTTTCCGGGTCGGTACTTCATTATCTATTTGTGTTTTTTATTGTCCTGCTGCCTTCACCGGTTTGGTATGCAAAGGCTGACCCCTCCAAAAAATGACCTCCCCGCCACTCTCCCCATCTAACTTTGCCGCCATGCAAAAGCAGGGGATATTTGGCCCCCTTTTTTCGTTTTAAATAGCTGCGATCCCTCCTCAAATTGTTCTCTGTTTTAGGGGGGCTGGCCCAGACCCCCATAGAATTTGGTTAGGGGAAACCGATGGGACAAGGCGGGGGGAGGACAGGTGAGGGCCCCCCTGACCGTCCCGGGCATGCCCCCTAAGGGTTGTGTTGACGTTCCCCCCCGACTCTTGCCCGGGGTTGTAAGTGTCATTGGGAGGAAGTGGAGCCTGTCAAAATCAAGAACCCTTGGGTTGGAAAAACAAAAGGCCCTAATACAGGGTTGGGGCCTCACGAGGACCCCGTGCGAACCCCCCCGCTTGCTGCGCCTGGCCCGGGTGTTTGCCCCCTGCCACTCCAGGGGGAAAACCTGCCCTTTCGTCGACATACTGTTTTTTTTTAAAGTACAGACACTGTTTGATAGGGTTTTTGTATATGATAAATTTCCCCCTGTATTTTACTCCAAATAACCCCCGTAACAAACTTGTAACCCTTTGGAATAAAATTTCGCCACAAATGGCAGGAAAAATTTACTTGTTGTCTTTAAAAATTGTTTTATTTTACTGAATATAAAAAAAACAAACAGGCTTTAAAAACCTTGAATGAATTATGACGAAATTTTTTTTTGGCGGAAAAAAACAAAATTTTTTATGAGTAAACTGCAGAACAAGCTTTAATTAACCCTGGTGTAAATTGCGCAAAAGAATTACACCACAATCTAGTTTGTGCGTTTACAATTGCGTGTTTTTTACGCTACACAAAAGAGAAAAAAATTTTTAATTTTAAATTCGCTTGTGAAATTTGGTACAGGAAAATTTTATTTTTTTGGGGTGAAAAAAGGGCGGGTTTTTGGGGACCACAGCAGAAAAAAAATGCTTAATTACCCCCTGGTTTTAAAATTTGGGAAAAAATTTCACCACAAACTAAGCTTTTGCGTGTTAATTTGGGGTTTTTAGCTACACAACAAAAAGAAAAAATTGTAATTAATTTGCTTGTGAATTAGTACAGGAAAAAATTTTAAATTTTTTGGGGGGTTAAAAAGACGGTTTTTTTTTGTCCCCCCAGCAGAAAAACAACGCTTAATTAACCCCTGGATGTAAATTGCGCAAAAGAATTGAGCAGCCACAAACTACTAGCTTTGTAGCGTTTTACAATTGCGTGTTTTCTACGCTACACAACAAGAGAAATAATTGTAATTAACCTTTGCTTGTGAATTATGGTACAGGAAAATTGTAATTTTTGGCGGTGAAAAAGACGGTTTATTTTTGTCACCACAGCAGAAAAACGCTTAATTAACCCCTGGATGTAAATTGCGCAAAAGAATTGAGCAGCCACAAACTACTAGCTTTGTAGCGTGTTACAATTGCGTGTTTTCTACGCTACACAACAAGAGAAAAAATTGTAATTAACCTTCGCTTGTGAATTATGGTACAGGAAAATTGTAATTTTTGGTGGTGAAAAAGACGGTTTCTTGGAGTCACCACAGCAGAAAAACAACGCTTAATTAACCCCTGGATGTAAATTGCGCAAAAGAATTGAGCAGCCACAAACTACTAGCTTGGTGGCGTGTTACAATTGCGTGTTTTCTATCCTACACAACAAGAGAAAAAATTGTAATTATCCTTTGCTTGTTAATTATGGTACAGGAAAATTGTAATTTTTGGCGGTGAAAAAGACGGTTTTTTTGTCACCACAGCAGAAAAACAACGCTTAATTAACCCCTGGATGTAAATTGCGCCAAAGAATTGAGCAGCCACAAACTACTAGCTTTGTAGCGTGTTACAATTGCGTGTTTTCTATGCTACACAACAAGAGAAAAAATTGTAATTAACCTTTGCTTGTGAATTATGGTACAGGAAAATTGTAATTTTTGGCGGTGAAAAAGACGGTTTCTTGGAGTCACCACAGCAGCAGAACAACGCTTAATTAACCTGGATGTAATTGCCAAAAGAATTGAGTAGCCACAAACAACTAGCTTTGAAGCGTGTTACAATTGCGTTTTCTACGCTACAAAACAAGAGAAAAAATTTTTAATTAACCTTCGCTTGTGAATTAGGCTACAGGAAAATTTTTATTTTTTGGCGGGGGAAAAAGACGGTTTCTTGGAGTCCCCACAGCAGAAAAACAAGCTTAATTAACCCCGGGGATGTAAATTGCGCAAAGAATTGAGCAGCCAAAATGAAGTGGTATTTTGTATTGTAAAAAACGCTGTTTCTTTAAATGAATACAACAGGATCTGGCTTAGACCCCCCTTGGATATTCAATGTGCTGTGTAGCTGATATGCATTTAAAATGTATATGCAGCAGCAGTGGACGCACACTGGGACTTCAGATCCAATACCCCAAAAAAATCAGAAATAGATCATTAAGAGAAGCAGTCTCTGAGACAAGTGAGACACCCCACAATAAAATCGCTGTTATAAAAAATCTGTAATTCAGTAAGAGCTATCCAAATCTGCCACAGCAGCACCTTCCCTGATCAGTACTGTGGAGGAGTGTGAGCTCCTAGCGTCGCGCCGGACTTATATAGTGCCGGTGACGTCACAGAATCCCGCCGTATTCTCTCCGGCTACCCGTCCCCCTCTCCTCCCACTGCACAATCCGTCGCCACCCCCCCCCCCCCCCCCCACCCGGCCTACATGCATTATCCTATTCCTCCCCCCCCCCAGCACCCCCCCCCGTGTCTCCTTATGTAACGCATGTGCTCACAGCCATTTTATCAATCAAATGCACACTTCTGTTCACTCCGAAGTTTACCCAAAACTTCGACTTCGTTATCAGAACCGAAGTTTTCCTGAAATTCTAAACGAATTCCACTTCGTTAGAATCAATTCGCCCATCTCTAGTTGGGGTCCCTTAAGGGTCAGTTTGATTTGGGCTCGGGTGGCTTGGTTTTGAAGGTTGATGGTTTTAGGGATATGTTGAGCAGCTTAACCGGCGCAAAGAGACGCCTTTACCAATTGGCAGCATCCCCCACGTCCCCCCCCCCGCAGGGCTAACAGGGGAGCTCCCCTAGCATCTCCCCCGGTCCCGTCAGCTTTCTGGGGGGTACCTCCCCAGACACTGCTAGTTTTGGTTCGGGTCTTGGCCAGTAGAGATATGGTGTTCGAGTTAGTAGGTGATGGGCGTATTGATATTGTACTGTAGTAAGGAGATAAAAAACAGGGAAATGAGATTCGATTGGATGATAGAGCGAGATGGGAAGTGTATGTTTGTTTTGAGGGTTCATTGGGTGCACCTCTTAAAGAAGTGAGGGAAAAGATCTGGAAGGATGAATATGTGGAGATATTTTCCTTGTACATATGGAAAAAGTTTATTTGGGGAAGGGAAGAACCCATCTTATTAGAAGGAGGGAGGAGGAGAAGAGGAGGTGGCACTCCCCCTCCTGCAGCACCCTGTTCCCTTCTCAAATACATCCAACCCCCACCCTATATTAACACACCCCCCGCTCCTACGCCTACTCTTTCCTTGCCCCCAGACCCCCCCGACCCCGACCCCCCGATAGGCCGGGCACCCCCCTACCCCGCACGCCGCCGCCCCCCCACCCCCGCCCCCCGCCCCACCCCCCCCCCCCCACCCCCCTCTCATTGTTCTGCTCTTTTTTGCTATATGGATTTGATCAGTGAATCGGGTGTATGGAGGCCAAACATGGTTTTCCTCAGGGGCTATCAGTTAATGATGGTATTGATACCAAGCTGTGTTCTGTTGTTTATACCTAATTTGATGTGGCGTGGGGTTGGTGTGGAAATGTGATCATGTATCTCTGTTGGCAAAAGCAAATGTGGAGTCAGCTTTTCATTTGCTGCCGGTGCATCATTCTAGTGTTCGACTGTTGGGTTGTTTTTGGGAAAGAGGTTTTATGTAGATCATTGTTTGCCTATGCGTTGTGCTATTTTGTTCACTTATTTTGAGTCTTTTAGTTCTTTTGTTGAATGGGCGGTCAGGGATCTATAATGGGCGGTCCAGTCTATCATTCAA
The DNA here is from genome assembly GCA_025379985.1 of Phyllomedusa bahiana. Taxonomy (NCBI): domain Eukaryota; kingdom Metazoa; phylum Chordata; class Amphibia; order Anura; family Hylidae; genus Phyllomedusa; species Phyllomedusa bahiana. The sequence goes on from JAODAL010000751.1 coordinate 227,103, forward strand.
TAATTGGATGATTTTTTGTGTGTTGGGCCGGCTAGGTCGTCAGTCTGTAAGGTTCTTTTGAACTCTTTGGAATTTATAGCACAGAGGCTCAGCTTACCACTGGCGGCAGATAAGACTGAGGGTCCTGTCACTTCCTTAAAATTTTTTAGGTATTGTACGGAATTCTGAGAAGATGAAATGTAGAATGCCGGAGGATAAACTTTGTGATTTACTTCTTGTGATTAAGTTGTCGTTGCGGAAGAAAAAGATTGCTTTGAGGGAATTGCAGTCATTGATGGGTAAGTTGAATTTATCTTGCAGAATTATGCCGATGGGTAGAACTTCCTGTCGTCGCTTGACTGGTGTAATGGTTGAAGCACAGGGAGGATTTGAAGGTTTGGAAATCATTTCTGGCACAGTACAACAGCCAGTCATTAATGATGGGTGAGGTGGTTAAGGATTTTGAGGTTGACATTTTCACTGACACAGCAGGCACTTGTGGTTTTGGGGCATTTTGTAAAAGCTGTGGGTGTGCAGGTGTTTAGCCGGAGAGGTGGGTTGCCTAAGGTTCGGTGTGGAACTTGGCGTTGTTGGAGTTGTTCCCCATCATTGTAGGGGTTACAATTTGGTCTTTATATTTTTGTGACAGGAAGGTCCGATTTCACTTTGATGATCTTTGGGTAGTGATAGCCATCAATAATTTGCTGCCTTCCCTCCGGTGATTTGCCTTCTTCGGCATTTGGTATTGTGTTGTTTGCGGATTAACATATGGTTGGTGGCGGTTCATGTGCCAGGAGTGCACAGTGGGTGCGTTTTCAGTCATTGGTGCCCGAGGCGGACATGGCGGGAGAAGTTTGCCCCTTGTACCTCTGGGATCTGGTGTTCGAGCGACAGACAGCATATCAGGAGTTTGCTGTCCCATGGTACATCGGTGGCCTATGAGGCGGCATGGAGGATGTAGGTGGAATGGCTGGATAGCTGGGAGATGGCTGAGAGATGTTCAATTGGACAGAGACAGAGTGTTGGCTTTGTTATTTTGGGTAGGGGAAGCATCAGTTGCTGGTTGGTTGGTATCAAAGCTGAACAGGTTTGTCTCATATCTTGCTTTTTGATTTTATTTTAGGGGTGGCAGATATATCACAAAAGATTTTCTGGTGGTGAGACCATTGTTGGGCTTTAGACGGGGGTCAGCTGGTGTCTGATACTCATCTCCCTGTTTCATTTCAGTTGTTAGAGAGTTTGGGTTCAGAGGTGTGGGTGATATGTGTTTCAGTTTTTTGGGGTTGGCTTGTTTTAATCGCCCACTAACAAAAACATTAGACTCTCCCACCCCCATTTTTACCAACTCGTGATGCTCCCCCCGCCTGCATACCGCCTCGCATCCCCCCGTAATCTCACGGAGGTGGGGATTAAGGGGATGGTGACTTGGGGGCTGGAAGCCGAGGAAGTTAAAAGGATTGGGAGGTTATTCCTGAGTTCCATCAATTTGCTGCCTTGGACTACGGCCCCCATCCCAGACACCCCCGTCCCCCCCCCCCCCCCAAGACCCCCTCTACAAACCCCCGAGGGCCCCGGCCCCCCCCCCAGAATGCATATATATACCCCCCCCCCCCCCCTTCTGGGGCACAGACCTTTTGTGAACTGATAAAGGACTTTAAGTATAATCTGTTAAAGTGGTGATCTTTGGTCCCTGATATCATCACTGTGTGGTCTGAGATTATTCATCTGAAGTCTTGGAGGGGAGCTTGGTCAGTCGTGAGGATCAATAAAGCCTGTGTAAATGTCAACCGTAAAATTTCAGTGTTTGTTGCTCGTAATGAGGACATTTTTGTTAGGCATTTTGAGCTGGAGGTCACTCCCCCTCCCACAGTACTATATCTTCGTCCTCCCCCCTTGGCCCGGCCCCCCGTGATACACCCCCCTAGACCCGTCCCGGCCCCCGCTCACCCCTGCGACCCCCCCCCCTAACCCCCCTTGCGTCCCCCCGGGGGGGGGCCATACCCGCCCCGGGCCCCACTCACAAACGCCTAACCCCTTCCGCCCCCCCCCCCCCCCCCGCGTGCAGTACCCCTTCTACTGGACCCCCGAGCCTCCGCCACTGCCCTCTGTCCGCCCGACCCCCCCGTACCACCAGTCCCACGCACGACTGGGTGGCAGCTCGGGGTTCCTTGGAGTTGGTAGCAAAGTTTAGTGAGGGGTGTTTCCTCAATTTTGGACATTTCTCCTTGGTCTGGCAAAGGTGGTAGGGCTTGCACAGCACAGGGTCCCTGTGAGCCGGTGTCTTTTGCATTAGCCATTATTTTTGGCTGATGGTGCCTCTGAGTAGCTGTGTTTTATGGCTGAAGGTAAAATATGGTTTTTATGTTTATTTTGGTAAAATAAATGGTCATCAGACCTTTTGTAGCTCCAAGGACCACCTCAGCTTGGAATGATTGGTGCTTATTTAAAAGCTATTATATGTTAACTGTTTGTCACTAAAATGGCCACTGTGGCCAATCAAATCCAAGCTGTGAGTCTGTGTCGTTATTGTTCGTTTAAAAGGGGAACTATTGGGTAATGGGATTGTCCTTGTGCATCAGATGATCTATGAGAGTTTTACCACTGAGGCCACCATGATCCTGAGAAATAAAAAGACCTCACTGGCTGGAGCCAGATAGAATGTAAAATCATGGCATATTGTAGAGATAGGAAATCAGTTTCTGAGATAATAATCCTCCTTTGATGTTGAACCATGACCTAACATGGTTTTACCATAGGCCAATTACTATGTGGCAAAACCGCACACATTCTACCATAAAATTTGTTATTGTTTTTTTTACCTGTAAAAGCCATGGCAATCTACAAAAAAACACAATGATGATCCTACGGGCCAGTTAGATGCTACTAATCAACTCGTTACCTGCATTAAAGACAGCTTAAATAGTCACCTTTATAAAAGACTCCTGTCCACAGACTCAATTAATCAGGTCAGATTATAACCTCTACAACATGGGCAAGACCAAAGAGCTTATTATATGTGATTTAATGGACCAGATCACCCCACTTCCCATCCCCCATACATTCCCTTTTACCCCCCACCCCCACATAACCTCCTATCTTATCTTCCTCAACCCCCCCCCAAAATTATCCCCCCTAGTAGAAAAAGGAGAAAATCAAATGACTGTTCAATCGACATTAGATCTGGAAACACCAAGAATATAATCCCATCTCTTCCACCCCTTCCTGACAATCCCCCCCCCCCCCCCACTGCCCTCCCCCCCAAGCCGGCCAACGCGTTCCCACCAAGTGTGTGTTTAAACTACACGGGGAGGAACTTTTTAATATCTCAAGGCAGCTGGGACCTCAGTCACCAAGAAAACCATTGTAACACCACTATGCCGTAATTGTTTCCAATCCTGTTACTACACCCCCCCCCATCCCCAATTACCCCTTCACAATACGTCAAATAGCAGGCCCATTATGACGCAGCCACAGACACCTGGATGAATCTGTGAGAGATGGGTGAAGGTTGCAGTGGTCAGATGAGGACAAACAAACATGAGCTCATAGGCATTAAACTCAACTCGTGAGTTTTGGAGGAAGAGGAAATCTGCCCTTATGACCCAAAGCAACGTTCCCATGTCAAGCCCACCCCCCCCGCCCGACCCCCGGTCGCCGCCCCCACAACAATTCGGTTTTGGGGAGTTTCTCTGCTAAGCATACATGAAAAAACATTGAGACTCTGGTTCACACTATTTCTTGATCAGAACATGTTTAAGCTGCCACGACTTTCACGTTGGTTCAAATGGTGCAGTCCTATTATCTTTACCTCTCCAATCGAGCAATCTGCCCCCCTCCCCTCCCCTGGCCCGTCCCGACCCTCCCTCCCTATTCCGCGCGAAAAAATTAGTATAAACACCCAACCTGCAACGCGCCCCTCTCATTTTGTACATGCACTGTGAGAGTGGGGGGGACAGAACAGAAACCCAAAATGGAAGACCCCCCTTCCTTTCCATTTAGGTTAAAATACAATGCTAACACCAAGTATAAAGTAGGTTTCTGCACACAAAACATCTCTGAAAAAAAAGTGATGCAAAACTAGGGTGCCATCGGGCAGGCTGCGGCAACATGTAATTATACATGTTCATCACACAGGACCGCCCGCCCGCGGATCATTTCTGCAAGAAGGACAATATCACTAAGTCGAAATCCATAAAGAAGCATTTTGCTATCTATCATACATGAAATAAAACTTTAGGGACTCTCGGTTCAATATTCTTGATCAGAACATGTTTAAGCTGCCCACGACTTTCAACGTCGTGTCTCAAATTAGGGCAAGCGTACCTATCCCTTTCTTTACCTCTAATCGAGCCTATCAGGCCTCTCACTGGGTCAACCGACCTCCATTATTCAGAGAGAAAAAATTTAAAAACAACCCCAAACCCGCAAAGCTGCCCCTTTTTTATGACAGCTGTGAGATGGGCGGGGGCAGAAAAACCCCAAAAAGGAAGCACCCCCTTCCCTTTTCCCAAAAGGTTAAAATCAAAGTACACCCAAATATAAAGTTTGTTTTGCACACAAAAACATTCTGAAAAAAATATGCAAACCTGGGTGCCCTGGCAGGGGGTGCGGCAAAACATGTAATTTTTTACATGTTCAAACGGGGCCGCCCCAGCGGCCCCTTTCTGCAAGTAGGGCAATTTCCTACGTCGAAATTCCTTTAAAAAGCATTTATGCTATCTATCATACTTTAAAAAACTTTTTGGGCTTTTCGGTTCACATATCTTTTATCAGAACCCTGTTTAAATGCCCCCGCTTTCAAAAGGGGGTTTCAAATCGGGGAGTCCCTATCCTTTCTTTACCCTCAATCGGCCAATTTAGGCCTTCACTGGGTTTAACCCCCTCCATTATTAGAGAGAAAAAAAAAAAAACACCCAACCTGGGAAAGCTGCCCCTTTTATCGGCACTGTGAGAAAATGGGCGGGGGGCCCGAAACCCCAAAAAGGAAACACCCCTTCCCCTTTCCCCATAGGTTAAAATTTAAAAGTACACCAGTATAAGTATGTTTTGCACACAAAAAAATCTCTGAAAAAACGTATGCAAAACCGGGTGCCCCCCTGGCAGGGATGCGGAACTTTTAATTATAAATGTAAAACACAGACCGCCGCCAGCGGCACATTTTTGCAAGAAGGGCAATTTCACTACGTCGAAATCCCATAAGAAGGGTTTTTTGCTTAAACTATCATAAAATGAAAAAATTTGAGGGCTCTGGTTAAATTTCTTGATCAGAAAATGTTTTTTAAACTGCCACGATTTCAACGTTTGGGCTCAATCGGGCAATTTTATCCTATCTTTTCCCCTCAAACAGAGCCAAAACAGGCCCCCTTTACTGGGTCACCGACCCCATTATTCAGAGAAAAAAAATAAAAACACCCAACCCGCAAAGCTGCCCTTCTTATGACAGCCTGTGGAGTGGGGGGGGACAAAACCAAAAGGAAGCAAACCCCCCCCTTTCCATATAGGTTAAAATTTAATGTACACCAAGGGATTAAAGTTTGTTTCTGCACAAAAAAACATTTTCGAAAAAAAAATTTTTGCAAACCCCGGGTGGCCCTGGCGGGGGTCCGGCACACTTTTAATTTTACATGTACACACACAGACCCCCGCCCAGCGGGACATTTCTGCAAAAAAGGGCAATACAAAACGTCGAAATCCTAAGAAGCATTTATGTATCTATCATCATGAAAAAACTTTTAGACTCTCGGTTCACATTTTCTTGATCAGGAAAAATGTTTAAGTGCCCACGACTTTCAAAGTGGTCTCAAATCGGGGAGTCCTATCCCATCTTTACCTCTCAATCGACCAATTTTTTGGGGGGCCTTTTCACCCGGGTTTACCGACCTCCATTATTCGAGAGAAAAAATAAAAAACACCCAAAACCCGCAAAAACTGCCCCTTTTATGACAGCCCGTGAGAGTGGAGGGGACAGAAAACCCCAAAATTTAAGACCCCCCCCCCCCCAAAAAACCCCCCCAAGGTACCCCCCCCCCAAATTAAAGTTATTTCCCCCCGCCCCCCCCCCCACCCCCCCCCTGAAAAAAAATTGCCAAACCCCCGGGTTCCCCGGCCCCCCGGGCCCCCCGCCCCCGGACCCCCCCCTTTAAAATTACCCCCTGAAACCAAAAAGACCCCCCCCGCCAGCCCCCCCGGGACCCCCTTTCCCCCCCCAAGAAGGGCCCCCTTACCCCCCCCCCTACCCCCCCCAAAAACCCCCCCCGAAGCATTTATGTTTCTATCATTAAAATGAAAAAAAATTTTAGCTTCGGTTTTACTTTTCTTGATCAGAACATGTTTTAAAGGGGCCCCGGGCTTTCAACGTGGTCTCAAAGGGGGGAGTCCTATCCCCATCTTTACCTCTCAATCGAGAAAACAGGCCTTACTGGGTCACCGCCTCATTTTTCAGAGAGAAAAAATAAAAAACACCAAAAACCCGCCCAAAACTGCCCTTTTTTGGGCAGCCTGTGAGAGTGGGCGGGGAAAGAAACCCAAAAAGGGAAAAACCCCCCCCTTTCCTATAGGTTAAAACAATGTAACCCGTATAACGTATGTTTCTGCACACAAAAAATCTCTGAAAAAAGTATGGGAAACCGGGGGGCCACTGGGGGGGCTGCGGCACCCCATGTAATTATACATGTCACACACAAAACCCCCGCCAGCGGGACATTTCTGCAAGAAGGGGAATACACTACGTCGAAATCCCTAAGGAAGAAATTTTTGCATCTATTTTTACATGAAAAAACTTTGAGACTTCGGTTTTACAAATCTTGATCAGAACATGTTTAAGCTGCCCAACCCTTTCAACTTTGGGCTCAAAACGGGCGTCCTTTTTCCTATCTTTACCTTTTTCAATCGAGTAAAAACAGGCCTCTCAAAGGGTCCCCCGACCCCCTTTTTTCAGAGAGAAAAAAATAAAAAACACCCAAAAAAAAAATTTTTTTTTTTTTTTCCCAAAATGCCCCTTTTTTTATGACAGCCCGTGAGAGTGGGCGGGGACAGAAAAAAAAAAAAAAAAAAAAAAAAAAAAAAAAAAAAAAAAAAAAAAAAACCCCAAAAAGGAAACACCCCTTCCCTTTTAAAATAGGTTAAAATCAAAGTTCACCAAGTTTTAACGTATGTTTCTGAACACAAAAAAAATCTCTGAAAAAACGTAGCAAACCTGGGTTCCATGGCGGGTGCGGCCACATGTTTAAATTTTACATGTACAACCCAGAACCCCCGCCAAACGGCACTTTTTTTTTGCCGAAGGGCAATTTCACTACGTCGAAATCCCTAAAAAAAGCATTTATGCTATCTACATACATGAAAAAAATTTGGGGCTCTGGTTTTAACATTCTTGTTTAGGAAAATGTTTAAGCTGCCCCCGACTTTCCAAAAAGGTCTCAAATGGGCAGTCCTATCCCATCTTTACCTCTCAATGAGCCAATCGGGCCCCTCCCCTGGGTTTACCGACCCCCCTTTTTCAGAGAGAAAAAATAAAAAAACCAACCCCCCTGCCAAAACCCCGCCCTTCCCCCTGACAGCCCCCGTGAGATGGGGGGGGAAAGAAACCCAAAAAGGGGAAAAATTTTTTTTCCATATAGGTTAAAATCAAGTACAAAAAAGTTTTAACGTAGGTTTTGCACACAAAAAAAATCTGAAAAAAAAGTATGCAAACCTGGGTGCCCCCCCCCGGCCCCGGGTTGCGGAACATTTTAATATTACTTGTACACCCCATTTGCGTTTGTTTTTTGCCCTTCTTGCAGGGAAAAGTGCCCCTGGCGGGGGGGCTGTGTGTGTAAAGTTAATTTTCATGGGTGCCCCAGCCCCGCCCGTGGCACCCCGGGTTTGAAAACGTTTTTTTTTTTGAGATGTTTTTGTTTTGCAGAAAACATTAAATTAAAACCCTTGGGGGTACATTGATTTTAACCCCCCCCCAAAGGAAAGGAAGGGGGGGCTTCCATTTTTGGGGTTTCTGTCCCACGCCCACCTCTAAGGCTGTCTAGAAAGGGGAAACTTTGCAGGTTGGGGGTTTTTTTTTTTTTTTTCCCCTTGAATAAAGGAGGTCGGGGGCCCGTGAGAGGGCCCCCGATTGGCTCGTTTTAGAGGTAAAGTTTGGATAGGAAATGGCCCCAAATTTTAGGGCCACGTTGAAAATCGGTTTGGGGAGCTTTTAAAAATGTTTGTTTAAGTTTGGGGAACCCGGGGTTTCCAAAATTTTTTTTTATGTTATGTTTGATAGCATAAATGGTTCGTTTTGGGATTTGAGTAGTTTTATTTCCCTTCTTGCAAAAAAATGTGCGCTGGGGGCGGCTGTGTTTTGTAATTTTATAATTACCCTGTGTGCCCCAGCCCTGCCAGTGGCACCCGGTTTTGCATACGTTTTTTTCAGAGGGTGTTTTTGTGTGCAGAAAAACTTTATACTTTTGGTTTTTACATTTATTTTAACCTTTTTATGGAAAGGAAGGGGGTTTCTTCAATTTTTGGGGTTTTTGTCCCCCCCCCACTTCCCCAGGCTGTCATAAGAAGGGGGGCTTTGCAGGTTTTGGGGGTTTTTTTTTTTTCTCTCTGAATAAAAAGGAGGTCGGTGACCCCGTAGAGGCCCGATTTGGGGGGATTGAAGGTAAAAAATAGGTTGGGGCTGCCCGTTTTTAGACCCGTTTTAATGTCCCTGGGCAGCTTAAACATGTTTTTTTTTCAAGATATGTGAAAACCAGAAAAGTCTCCCAAAATTTTTTTATGTATGGGTAGATAGTTTAAAAGCTTCTTTAGGGATTTTTGACGGAGGGGTATTGCCCTTTTTTGGCAAAAAAATGTGCCGCTGGCGGGGGTTTTGTGTGGGTAATGTATAAAAAACATTTTGTGCCCCAGGGCCCGCCCGTGGGGACCGGTTTGGGTACGTTTTTTCGAGAGGGTTTTTTTGTTTCCAGAAAAACTACGTTATTTCTTGGTTGTACTTGATTTTAACCCCCTTTTGGAAAGGAAAGGGGGGGGGTTCCATTTTTGGGTTTTTTTCCCCGCCCCCCTCTCAAAAACTGTAATTTTGAAGGGCGCTTTGCAGGTTGGGTTTTTTTTTATTTTTTCTTTTTTGAATTTAAAGGAGGTCGGGGGACCCCGTGAGGGCCTGGGTTTTGGGTCGATTGGGGTAAAGATAGGAATTTGGGAAATGCCCCAAATTTTGGGCCACCCTTGAAAGTCGTGGGCAGCTTAAAAATGTTTGATCAAGATTTGTGAACCCAAGTCTCAAAATTTTTTCATGTATGATAGATAGCATTTAAATTTCTTCTTTAGGGGGTTTCGCTTTGTGTTTTTCTCTGCAAGGGGACAGGACTACGTCACCGCAAACACTGGGGGAAAAAGGTTGGGGGCCATTTACCCTAAAATCCTGGGGGGCAACCTCTTCCCCCGCCCCCGGAAATTAAAAAGGGTTGTGGCGGGTCTTCCAGCAAAAAATGACCCCAAAAAATAAGCCAAGGCACAAAAGGTAGGGTCAAAAAAAAAAGCACATTAAGGGTTTATGGGGGTGGCCTACCCAGTCCCCCAGATCTTAACCCCCTAGAAAACTTATGGGGGAGTTGAAGGGTCCAAGTTGCCCAAAGGGGTAGGGTCAGAACATATTTGACCCCCCCGGGGGACCCCCCCCCAAAATTCCTCCCCCGACCCCCCGGAGGCCCCCAAACCCCTCCCCCCCTCCCTCCCCCCCAACCCCACCCCCCAAAAATTTGATGCTGGTTTCCAACAAGGGTTTTGCCCCCCCCCCCCCGTATTTAAATCTTGGGTTTTTCCCGGGGATCAAATTTCTTATTTCTCTCAAACAAAATGCAAATAAATTTTTTTAAAAATTTTTACAAAGTGTTTTTCTGGATTTTATTTTGGGGTTTTTTATCTTAAATTAAACCCACCATTAAAAATTTTAAAACCCGTTCGGGAAATTTTAAAAAACCCCAAAAGAGACCCGAGAGGCTGTTACCCGGCTTACGAAGGTCATGGGGTTTTTTGCGTGATCGCTTGTTTAAAATACTTGAAAAAGGTTTTTAAACCCAAAAGATTTGATATTTCATAGGGACTCCCCACGGGAAAAAAACTCCTTGTTAAATTTCCATGTAAGTATTCAGGGAAAAATTTCTGGAGATTGGAAACCAACCAAAAATTTTTTCGGAATGGGCACGCCAAAATTTGGGGGCCCGGAAACTTCCTGGGCGATTTTTTGGAGGGGGTGGAGAGGATTCGGAAAATTAAATTCCCTGCGGGAAAAATTTGGGGAGAGTCTCAATTTTTAAAATTTCTTCATTATTCAGTATATGATTTGGGTTTTTACCCCCCCATCCCCCCCCCCCAGGCCTTCCCCGGGCAAAAAGGTGGCATCCCCCAAAAAGTCGGCATCGGGTGCAGATTTGTATCATTTGGAAAGTGGAAGGCCCCCGGGCCCCAAAACTTTTTGGGGAAAAAGTATTTTAAAATTTTCTTCATAATAAGTTAGACCTACCCTATGATCTTTCATATTGACCCGAAAGAGTCTAAGATTTCGCCATTGGCCCATATCTTCTTTTTTGTGGCAAAGAGATGTCTCCGGAAAAGATGGCTTGATCAGGATAAGCCCTCCACTGATATGGTGATAGCAATGGTTAAACACTTTCTTATTTTGGATAAACGGGAAGTAGAGAACAACAAAGAAACACGAGTCACAGGGTTTTTCCGTAAATGGAGAACTTTTATTGAAGGTTTTTTAACACCACAGGAAATAAGAGATATCATGCTTCCCTTTAAAGATATGATGTGGTGCATGCGTAGAGTTTTAGCAGAGGATTTGGGCCCACTCAAGGTGGATTGATAGGGTAAATAGCGGAATGGTGGAGAATTTTGGGAGGCGACCAAGAGCAGCAAAATTGCCTTTATGTATTCGATGTTCAGATATTGAGACTTTATGTGCAAAGGGGGTGGGGGGAAGAGGGGGTTTGTTTATTGTTGGGGAATGTTTATATAAAACTGACTGTTATTTCATTTGCTATGTTTATGCTATTGTCTATTTCTCTGGTGTCAATAAAAAATTTTAAATTTTTTTTTATAGACTGTTCATGTTTTTGTCAGTAAGCAAACTTACACAGTCAGCAAGGGATCAAATAATTATTTCCTCTACTGTATACTGAATAGTGAGCCCTGTTAAAAATAAAAAACACTACCATGATTGCTGTATTTTGTTCAAAACACCTCACATAAACCTTAAGAAAAAGCATCATACGCACCCCATAATGGTACCAATAAAAACTTCAACTCATCCCACAGAAAAACAAGCCCCTACATAGCTCCGTACACAGCAAAATAAAAAAGTTATGGCTCTCAGACTATGATGACATAAAAACACAGTTATATATAAACAAATTTATATTGTGTAAAAGTAATAAAACATAAAAACCTATATAAAATTTATATAATTGTAATTGTACTGACTGCATAGTAAGGTTATCCTGTCATTTATACCACACGGTGAACGCTATAAAAAATAAAACCCAAAAAACAATGATGGAATTATGCTCCCCTGTCCCGTTTACATGGCCCAATGCTAAAAAACCAATGGAACACCGGTGCACCCAAAATGCAAAATACACTAGTGTTGAGTGAACCGTTCAAGAAAAGGTTAGTTCGAATCGAACTTTATAAATTTTTAGAACTCGAGCGGAACCGAGCTTTTTACTGCCGTTCGAGTAAAGTTGACGTTGGACACGTGCGTTTCACTTTGAGCTGCAGAGAGTAGAGAAGTGTCCAAAAATGTCGGCAATGAGGGGGTAGGGATCTCATTGGTTGCTGGAATCACATGACCCTGTTCTATGTATTAGACTGTATTTCCTGTTGAACGCCATTTCCAGTTCAATCTCTGTACTGAACACACTGCTCTCTGTGTCTGCATACTTGAATGCATGCAAGCACCCCATTTCTCAGCGATTTTAGCAAGGAAAAGCTGCTAGAGGGTGGGGGACAGTAAGCTTAGGGAACTATACACAGCAATAGTTGGGGAGTTTTAAATTGCGGCCTGCATCTTTCACATCTTCAGTCTGAGTGCCAAAAAGTGCATGTCTGCTGTTTTGGGGAAACAGCTAGTAGAGAAGACACTGTTAGCACAGTTACAAATTATAGGGATTCAAGAACAGTTGTCATTTTCTGTTTTGCTGCCAGGGTTCTTCCATAACACCCCATTAAAGAGATATTCCATTGAAAAAAATGTATTTCTAATCCTATTTGCTAGTTGACAATTATAGGGATTCAAGAACAGTTGTGATTTGCTGTTTTGCTGCCAGGGTTCTTCCATAAGACCCCGTTCAAAAGATATTCCACTGAAAAAATTAAATTTCTAATCCTATTTGCTAGTTGCATATTATAGGGACTCAAGAACAGTTGTGATTTGTAATCTTTGGATAGAGTTCTTCAATAAGAGACCGTGAACAAATCTTTACATTTTTAATATTTATCTTTTTGAAAATGGAACGCAAGCTAGCAAGGAGGGGTGTAGGGTGTGGAGCTAGACGTACAAGGCAAGGCACTCCTTCCACTGCTCCGGACAACACACAAGCAAGCACATCGTCGGTCGCAGGACCGTCAGGTGTGTCATTGCTTAGTCAGTTCCCTGTGCATCTCATTACTGAAGATCGGCGCCAATCTGTTCTTCAGCGGTTAACACACCCTTCATCCAGCAGTTATACCTCCTCTTCCTCTCAGTCAAGGGCACAAATGTCATCATTCCAACCTGAAGGCCAAATGTCACCCAATATACAGAGAGCTCCAGATAGTCCATGTTCTGAAGAGCTCTTTGTTGACACAATGCAGTTGGGGTCAGAAGGCATTTAAAAAGATCAAGAGGCCAAAGAGAATGATTTTGTCTGCTCTGATGCCCAATCGCTGATGCCCTCAGAGGAGAAGAAGGAAGCTGGTCTGTCAGCAGAAATCCGAAGCTGGTCCGTCGGCGGGTCTGGCCTGAGAAAGGGAGAGGGCTGTTGCACAAGTCCGTTGACATTAATCCGCCAGCCATGGTCAGTGGTAGGAGTGGGAACACCACTACTAGGTTATCACCGTCGAATAGGTCCAGGACCTGGAAGCCTGGGCCTTTTTCGATCAAACCTCAGATTTGCTGAGTACATCATATGCTGGGTTTGCTTTCAACGCGTCAGTAGAGGAAAGAATCTAAAGTGTTTAAGGACCACGAGCATGAACAGGCACATGCATGTAAATCATAAATTGCTGTGGAAGAGTCACTTGGAGAAAAAAGGTCACACAGGTCCTGGGCTTCCAACCACCATGACATCTTCTGCCTCCTCCCTCACTTCCAAGCCCAAACGGTCCCCTGCTACCGATGTGCCGGAGCAGCACAAACAAGGACCATCGCCAGTTCCAGACACTGTCGGACAATTCCCACCACCAGCAACACGGTCTACACCTTCCTTCAGTGTGACCTGCAGGCCGTACAGCAGCCAGTCCACCAGCCAGCCTTCTGTGTACCAGGCGTGGGAAGAGAAGAAATGCTTTCACCCCAGCCGTCCCAAAGCCAAAAGCCTGAATGTCGGCATTGCCAGGATGTTGACATTGGAAATGTTGCCTTTCCACCTGGTGGACAAAGATCGGTTCTGCTACGTCATGGCTCTGGCATGCCCCCAGTATCAGATGCCGAGCAGGCATTTCTTTGCCAGAAAAGCTGTCCCTGCCCTGGCCCACCATGTTGCAGAAAAGATCTCCAGTGCGTTGGCTGCATCTGTGTCCACCAAAGTCCATCTCACTACAGACAACTGGACTAGTAAGCACAGTCAAGGGCATTACATCTCACTGATTGCTCACTGGGTGAGTTGGGTGGATGACAGTGCCTATGGTGATAATGGGTTTTGGGCTCAGCAGACACTCTTTCACACTGCTGGGATGGTGCAGAGTCCAGAGAGAAAGAGAGAGAAACCAGGCCATTCTCCAATTAATGTGTCTTGAAGACTATCAACACACAGGTGAAGAGCTGTGGATGGCTCTGCGCACTCAGACCGACCAGTGGCTGGGTGCTAGGAACCTGGCGCCAGACAATGTGGTGTGCGACAACGGAAGAAATCTCCTTGCTGCCCTTAGGATCAGTAGACTTACACACATCCTTTGCCTGGCACCTGTCCTGAACCTGGTTGTGCAGAAATTTCTCAAGCGCTACCCGGGTCTTAACTGTCTGCTGAGGAAGGCTTGAGGTCTTAGCTCACAATTCCGGCGTTTGCACCCTGCTTCGGTACGACTGGCAACATTGCAGCGTCATCTGGGCCTCCCTGTCAACCGTCTCATTGTTGACATGGCAACACACTGGAATGCACCCTCCATATGCTCCAGCGATTGTGGCAGCAGCGTAATGCCATTATGCAGTATGAAGTGTCGCATGGCCTGACGAGCAGTGATGCGGACCTCTGGGTATTAAGCCATAGGGAGTGGAGGCAGGTGAAGTATCTCTGCACCATCCTTGCCAGTTTTGAAGACGCCACCAAAATGGTCATTCAGGATGATGGTATTGTCAGCATCACCATATTTTTACTGGAACAAGCATTAGACACTCTGTGGCAGCAGGTCCCGGCAGCGATGGAGGAGGAAGCGGACACAGATGCAGACACAGAGCCTTAGTCACCGGAGGATGTAGAAGGCCCGAATGTTTCCCAATTTTATTGGTCTTCTTTAGGTGGTGGTTCAGGGTCCAGGGCTGGTGCTGGATGGCAGTTAAGCTCACAGAGTAGAGCGCATGAGGCTAGACAGAGCTCTGGTGACAGTCAGGATGAGGAAGTAGAGGAGGATGATGAGGCGGGAGAGGGGGAGAACTTCCAGTACCAATTACCCTTTAGTGGTAAGAGGTTGGCATAGATTACAGGAGGAGGAGCAATATCCCATTAGTGCCCCTCGACCCCGAGGCTTGGGAGATCCTGGCAGCATCTCACACATTAGTGCTTGGATCTACATTGCCTGCAACATGATCGATGCATCAAGGCAATCAAAATGAGCAGCGATTGCTGGGTGGCCACCCTCCTTGATCCACGTTACAAGACAAACATGAGCACTTTCCTTCCACACACAAATTGACAGTAGAATGCAGGAATTTGAGACAGTGCTCATTAACCAACTTGAGACATCTGTTGCGTCTTCTTCACATTCTAATGTCACGGTGGAACAACGTTAGCAATTTGCCAGCAGTAGAATGGGAAATAGCCGCAGCAGCAGCAGGCAGTGTGCCAAAAGCCTACTGGTTGACATTTTTCACTCTTTTGTTACTACCTCACGAACACCTGCAAGGCAGGGCAGCATTCAGACACACAGAGTCTGCCTTATGGGCATGGTCCATGAGTACCTGCGGCTCAACCTCAATGTTTTTGAACTTGGTCTGGACCCATTCGACTTCTGGGTATCCAAACTGGAAGAATGGCCTGATCTGGCTTGGCACGCCATAGAAGTTTTATCGTGCCCGGCAGCCAGCGTTATCTCGGAACGAACATTCAGCTCAGCTGGCGTGGTGATAACTGACAAACGTATACGTCTTTCCCCTGAGAATGTGGATTGTTTGACGTTTATCAAAATTAATCAAGCGTGGATCTCTGACAGTTTTGTTCCCCCGGTTACCAATGTCACTGACTAGTAAACTGTAGCACGTCTTCTTCACTATGTGAAATACACATTCCAAGAGTCATCTACTAGCATCACTCATGAATCAGTCTACAGTAAGTCATCTATTAACCATTTCAGGCCATATACAGACAAATCAAATGGGGTCCCCAACCATTATTACTTCCTATTTTTTAACATATTTGTGGGCCCCTTTCGATTAGGGTCCATTACAGGAGTACTGCCCATACTGCCCTGTTGGCACCCCTGGCGGTAGCAGTCGCTACAGGGCCCTGCATCCTGAGGTGTCCCAAAAGCCCCTTTGACACATAAGAAGACACTGGTACTGGAAATGGCACATGGTAACTGGCAGGGGTGCCAATAGGGCAGTACTCCTGTCAGGGGCCCTAATCAAAAAGGGGCCCACTGATATGTTAAAAAATAGGAACTAGTAATGGGTGGGGGCCCCATTTGATTTAGCTGCATGGGGCCCTGAAACAGTTAATAGATGACTGATGGCAGCCCTGGCTACCACTGTACCCCCTATAACTACGGCTGAACCTCCATGTTCCCTGTTAGGATGTTCTTGCTACCACCACATATATCACATGTTTTTGGGCCCTGGTGCAAAAAGTGATAGGGGGCTCCTGCAAGTTACCATGTGCCATTTCCAATACTGTTGTCTTCTTATGTGTCAAAGTGGCCCTGTAGGAGCTGCTGCTGCTGCACCTCCTACAGCTACGCTGTCCTCATCTTTTCAGTTAGCCATTGAAAGGAATGAATTATTTTAGCCTCACAATTTTTTTCTGTGACTCTTAGATCCAAATTTTTTTCACTAAGTTGTTCCTCATATCCATTTTACTGTTATTCTAATCGCAGCTTCTCCTCACCTGTATTGGAATATAAATTAACTAGAACATCTTCTCCCATTGACTTTAATGGGATTCGAATTTCGAGTTTGAGTTCGACTAAAACTTCGACACAAACTTCTCAAAAGGTTCGCTCATCACTACAATACACCCCTAGATGAGATCCATGAGGAGTGTAAGATCCAAAATTGGGCTGATTCTGGAAGGTTTCACCTGTTCTACTACCTAGGGGGCTTTGCAAATGCAACATGGCACCCACCAAAATCTGCATTCCCTTGTATACCTTGCCATGAGCCCAAACATCAGTTTATACCCACATATAGGGTATTGCTTAGCTTAGAAGAAATTGTGTAACAAAATTTGGTTCCTTTTTTTCCAGCATTCCTTGTCAAAATTAAAAATTTTCTGCTAAAATTGGAGATTGTTAGAAAAAAATTTCAGTCTCACAGCTTAACGCAAAAAAATAGTGAAACACCTGTGGGGTTGATATATTCACTATACTCCTGGATATATTCCTTAAGAGGTGTAGTTTCCAATATGGGTTTTCTTAGGGGTGTTTATTACGTTTTAGCAACTTAGGTTGTCCGCAAACCTGGAATGGCGACTAAATAAAATGAGGCCTTAAAGTCTGGTACTCCTCCTACTCTGAGGCTTGTGGTTGAGCCAAATAGCAAACTATAGCCACATATGGGATGTCTCTAAAGATGGTAGAATTTGGGGAATCGATATTAAGCTGCATTTTCTTAGTCACATCTATCGTGTTCCAGTGAATAATGAATAAAAATTGAAAATCTGCAAAAAAAAGTGACATTTTGAAATTTCACCTCCACTTTGTTTTCACTTCTGTGAAACACCTAGGGCGACATTTCCCAACATGCCAACGCCAGTTTTTTGGTCTATATTGACGCCATATTTTGGATGTAAATGAACTGTCGTACACCAAAACTAGGCGCATTATATGCAGGGACCGACACATAATAATGCGCCTAAAAATGATGCGCTATGCGTCTCCATAACTAAATGCGCCTATTGAGGCGCATTGCACATCATTACAAGTGTATATGTGTTAGGCGCATTTCACATTTTACAAGTATGTGTTAGGCGCATTGCAAGTATGTGTTAGGCGCATTTCATATACTTGTAATGATAAGCTATGCGCCTCCGTGTGCCTCGATAGGGGCATTACATACTCTACCAATGAAATGTTTTGTGCCGCGATTAGCGCAAATAGCATATCATTAGAAGCATGTGTAATGCCCCTATCGAGGCATATTGCGCATGGAGGCACATAACTTATCATTACAAGTATATGAAATGTGCCTAACACATACTTGTAAAATGTGAACTGCGTCTCACACATGTATACTTGTAATGATGTGCTATGCGCCTCAATAGGCGCATTTTGTTATGGAGGCGCACAGAGCATCATTTTTAGGTGCATTGTGTTTACTATGCAAGGTATACCTGACGCCAGATTTTGGATAGGGTCGGACTTCCTGGCTCACTTTACACTTATTTAATGTGCCTAAAAACTGACGTAGCACCGACAATTTTTGGACATCTCGCCCCTAATGGGTTAATAAACTTCCTAAATGCTATTTTGAATACTTTAAGGGGTGTAGTTTCTTAGATGGAGTCATTTATAGGGATATCTAATATACAGGCCCACCAATGTTGTAAAAAAATTAAAAAGACATTTAGAAAATGATGCCAACCTTCAGTAGAGATAAAGTAGATGTGATTTATAAACTATTTTGTGGTGAATAATTACCTGTCTTTCATGCAGAAATTTTATAACTTTAAAAATGACAAATTTTTCCAAATTTTCACAAAATTCAAAAGATTGTATGGACTAAAATGTCTTACTAATTTAAAGCACAATGGGTGACATGTATGAATGCAGGTGCGTCAAACTGAATAGTTGAGTCTCTTTTTCAGTTTTTAAAATTCGCCTGTGTATAAAAAAGTGGTTTTTGGCATTCATAAATGGGTGAAAATTCGTGCGACCCCCTGTGTGTTGGGCCCTTACAAAACCTATGCTAGTAATGCCCCAAAACATGATTAAGGTTTTAGATAGGCAGGAAAAAACAAAAACATTAGAATACAATGTCAGTGAAAAAAAACTGTGGTACGACCTGCTTGAGGACCCCCGGCTCAGCAAAAAACCTGTGCGTGTTGGGTTTGCAGTATGTAAAAAAAAGGGTGGGCGCAAAAAATAAATTTCAAATTTTAAGTAGAAAATTTTAAATATAAAAATCTGAAACAACAAAACAAAAAGTTTTTTTTCTAATGGTAAAATTTGGTTGTGTTTAGATTCTATTAGATTTTAAATACATTTTTATAGAAGATATATGTTTAATATTTTGGGATATTATTGTTTTTTTTATATTAATTTCTATGAACATATTATTCATTACATTTTAAATAATTAATTAATTTTATACACGTTACATATTTGTCAGGCCAAAAAAAAGGACATGTTGTATCCCATCCAGGTTCAGCCATTTTGCTAAATTGTTTCCTAAAGGTGTTGACTCCAGAGAATGCAAAAATCCCCATGAGAGGTAGAAGCCAATAGGTCCTCATGTTAGTGAAAAAAATCCTCCTCCACTCCCATTTGGAACAATCAGAATAAATCACTCTCCTGTGACTCAATGAACCCTCTCCAGAATCCTAGAGACATTACTACTTGGTTAGACTATATCATGCCACAGAAATGCATCCGCGCCCTTCTTGATCTCTGTTAGTGAAGTTCACCATGACATTTTCGTTCTTGCAGAAGTTCCACAGTCTCCACCGCTCTAACAGTAAAAGAATCCCTTTAATATATAATTATGTAGAAAGCTTTCGTTCTCACAACAATAGAGATGCCCCCCTTGTTTTTGAAAGAGTCCTGGGTTATGAATAAATCTTGGGAGAGATCTCTAGATTGCCCTAATATATTTTAAACATAATTATTATGTCCCCCCCCGAAAACCTTCTTTTCTCCTAAACTAAATAACCCCAATCTTGCTAATCTTTCTGGGTATTTGCAGTCCACCCAGTCCTTTTTATTATTTTTGTTGCCCGCCTTTGTAACCAGTTCAAGCTCTACAATGGTATCTTCCCTGTGCACTGGTTCCCCTAAAACTATACACCAATATTTTCAATTTGTGAGGGTCTGACCAGTGACCTTGTAATAATGAGATAAAAATAATGTTTCCCATCATGTGCATCATATGCCCCTTTTTAAATACAAACCCTTGATCCTATTTAGCCTTTGTGCTGCTACAATAAGTTTTACTGTTCACCAGGATAACCAAGTCCTTCTGCCATGTCACTTTTACCCATTGTTTTTTCCTTTTAACAAGTAATCATGTAAATGGATTATTTCCTCCCCATGTGCATAACTGCATTTATCATCTACACTTCTCTGCCCAGGCCTCCCACCTATCCATATCCCTTTTTAATAACTAGAGATGGGCGAATCGATTCTAACGAAGTGGAATTTCGTTTAGAATTTCAGGACAACTTCGTCTAACAAAGTCGAAGTTTGGGTGGACGTCAGGGTGAACTAAAGTTGTGTTTATTTGATTTGATAAAAATGCTGTGCGAGCACATGGACGCTAACATGGGGAAAGCACTCTGGAGGAACAAGGCATAGCCTTGCCATGACATCGTGCATATAATGAAGCCATCAGAGACCTGCGGGTATTCTGTGAGACGTCACCGCACATATACAGTCCGGGCGCGAGCCGGAGCTCACACTCCTCTCACTTGACTATCCAAGTGGAAGGGCTGCCGCGGTGTATAGTAGAAAAAAAAAAATCAGCTCTTCACTGAAGACCAATTTAATATAACAGCTACTTTTGTGGGGTGTCTCAGCTTGTCTCCAGAGACTGTTACACCTTTAATATTCTATTTCAGATTTTTTTGGGGTATTGGATCATAAAATCCATTGTGCGTCCACTGCAGCAGCATATACATTCAAATATCCAAGTGGATCTAAGCCAGTTCCTGTGGTATATTCCATTTAAAGTAAACACGTTTTTTTACAATACAAATACCACTTCATGTTTTGGCTGCCTCAATTCCAATTGCGCCATTTAGCATCCAGGGGGTTAATTAAGCGTATTTATAGTCTTGTGTTCTGACCCCAAGAAAACCGTCATTTCAACGACGAAATATAACATATACATTTTTTCCCTGCAGCATAATTTCACAAGCCGACAGGGTTAATTTACAAATTATTATATCTTTGTTGTATGGCGTAAGAAAAACACGCAATTGTAAAGACGCTACAAAGCTACTAGTATGTGGTGGCCCAATTTTTTTGGCCTGCAATTTACATCCAGGGGTAATAGCGTTTTTTTGCTGGTGTTGCTGACCCAAGAAACCCTCATTTTTTTCAAACGCCGAAAAATACATAGCATATTTCCTGTAGTCAAATTTCACGTGAAGGATAATGTACAATTTTATCCTCTTGTTTGTGTGGCGTAGAAAAACAACGCATTGTAACACGCAACAAAGCTACTATTTTTGGTGGTGGCCAAGTTGATTGGCGCAATTTACATCCCAGGTGGTTAATTAAGCGTTGTTTTTTTCCTTGGTGTGCTGACCCCAAGAAAACCGTCCATTTTCAACGCAAAATACATTACATTTTCCAGCAGCATAAATTTCACAATCGAAGGTTTAATTACAAATTATATCTCTTGTTGTGTGGCGATAGAAAAACACTCAATTGTAACACGCTACAAATGCTACTAGTTTGTGGTGGACCCAATTGTTTGGCCAATTACATCCAGTGGGTTAATTAAGCGTTGTTTAGCTGGTGTACTAACCCACCAAGAAACCCTTCATTTTCCAACGCCAAAAACATTACATTTATTCCTGGGTAAGATAATTCACAAGCATAAGGTTAATTACAAAATTTTATCTCTTGTTGTGATGGCGTAGAAAACAACAATTGTAAGACGCTACAAAGCTACTAGTTTTTTGTGGCCCCAATTGTTTGGCGCAATTTTACATCCAGGGAGTTAATTAAAGCGTTGTATTTGCTGGTTTGCTGACCCCAAGAAACCAACATTATTCCAACAACCAAAATACATACATTTTTCCTGTAGCATAATTCCACAAAGCGAAGGTTTAAATTACAATTTTATCCTGTTTGTGTGGCGTAGAAAACACCCAATTGTAAGACGCAACAAAGCTAACTAGTTGTGTTGCCCAATTGTTGGCGCAATTTACATCCAGGGGTTAATTAAGCGTTTGTTTTTTGCTGGAGATGCTGACCCCAAGAAACCGACATTTTTCACGCCAAAATACATACATTTTTTCCTGTAGCATAATTCACAAGCGAAGTTTAATTGTACAATTTTATCTCTTGTTTGGTGGGCGTTAGAAAACACCGCAATTGTAACACGCAACAAACTACTATTTTGTTGTTGTGCCCAATTTGTTTGTCGCAATTTTTACATCAATGGGTTAATTAAGCGTTGTTTTGTGTGCGTGAGGTAAGTGCCTGACCATCCAAGAAACCCGTCCAATTATCACGCCACAAGTAGCATACATTATTTCCTGGTAGTCGATAATTCACATGGCCAAGGTTAATTACAATCTTTATCCTCTTTCGTTGTGTGGCGTAAAAACACGCAATTGTAACACTGCTAACAAATCTACAGTTTGGTTGTGTGCCCAGATTGTTTGTGCGCATTTTACAATCAAGTGGTTTAATTAAGAACGTTCTTTTGCGGTTGCTGACCCCAATAAACCGTCATTTTCAACGCCAAAATACTCTATTTTTTCCTGTATCCATAATTTTCACAAGCGATAGGTTGTAATTACAATTTTATCTCTTGTTTGTGCGTCAGAAAAACCACGCAACTTGTAAGACGCTCTAAAGCTACATTTGTGGAGGCCCAATGTTTTTTGGCGCAATTTACATCCAGGGTTTAATTAAGCGTTGTTTGCTGGTGGTGCTTGACCCCTAGAAAACGTCATTTTCAACGCCAAAATACATACAATTTATTCCTGTAACATAATTCACAAGCCGGAAAAAAGTTTAATTACAAAATTTATCTCTTGTGTGTGGCCGTAAGAAACACGGCAAGTGTAAGTACCGCTACAAAGTCTAGCTAGTTTGTGGTAGGCCCAATTTTTGGCGCAATTTACATCCAGGGGTTAATTAAGCCGTGTATTGCTTGTGTGCTGACCCCAAGAAACCGTCATTTTCCAACGTCAAAATATATACATTTTTCCTGTACCTAATTCACAATCTAATTTAATTGTACAACTGTATCCTACTAGTTTTGTTGGCGTCATAAAACACGCAAATGTAAAACACGCTACAAAAGCTACTAGTTTTGTGGTGGCCCAATTGTTTAGGCGCAATTTACATTCCTGGTGGTTAATTAAGTCTTTGATTTTGGCTGGTGTGCTGACCCCCCAAGAAACCGCCAGTTTTCACGCAAAAATACATACCTTTTTCCCAGTACATTAAATTTCACAAGCGAAGGTTAGATTTACATTTTAATCTTCCTTGTTGTGTGCGTGAAAACACGCAAATGTAAGAAACAACAAAGCAACAGTTTGTGGTGTGCCCCAATTGTTTGGCGCAATTTACATCCAGGTTAATTAAGCGTTGTTTTCTGGTGTGCCTGACCCCAATAAACCGTCATATTTCAAGCGCCAAACATTACATACATTTTTTTCCTGTACATAATTCACAAAGCAAAGGTTTAATGACAATTTTATCTCTTGTTGTTGGTGAGTAACAACCCCGCAATAGTAACACCTACAAAGCTACTAGTTTTGTGGTGGGCCCAATTGTTTTGGCGCAATTTACATCCAGGGGTAATTATCAATGTTTTGCTGTGTGCTGAACCCCAAGAAACCGTTCATATTTCAACGCCAAAAATACATATATTTTTTGTCCTTTAGCATAATTTACCAACGAAGGTGATAATTACATCTTTAACTCGTTGTTGTGTGGTGTAAACGAAAACACGCATTGTAAGACGCGACAAAGCTACAAGTTTTGGGTGGGCCCAATTTGATTGGTGCAATTTTTACATCAGGGGTTTAATTAAGCCGTTGTTTTTGCTGGTGTGCTGACCCCAAGGAAACCCTCATTTTCACGCCAAAATATATACATTTTTTTCCGTAGCATAAATCACAAGCCGAAGGATAATTAACATTTTATCTCTTGATGGTGGCGTGATAAAACCCGCAAGTTGTAACACGCTACAAAGCGAAACTAGTTTTGTGGGTGGCCCAATTGTTTTGGCGCAATTGTTTCATCCAGGGGTTAATTAACGTTTTTTAGCGTGTGTGCTGACCCCAATAAACCTACAATTTTCAACGCCAAAATACATACATTTATTTCCCAGTAGCATAATTCACAAGCTAAGGTTTAATTACAATTTTATCTCTGTGTTGTTGCGTAGAAAAACGCCATTTGTACCACGCTAGCAAAGCTATCTAGTTTTGATGTTGCTCAATATCTTTTTTTGCAATATACATCCAGGTGTTAAATTAAGCGTTGTCTTGCAGTTGTACACATTAAACATGAAACTTTTGTATTTTTCACCGCCACAGAAGAAATTCTGTATGCATAATACATATCCGCAGGTTAATTAAGCCTTTTGTCTTTTTATTATTCAGTTATAAAATACACATGAGTATTTTTAAACGGCACACTACAAGTAATACTTTCCTTCTCCATATTGTTGGAGCGCAAATTATATCCAGGTACCCAAGAATCTTAGTTGGTTCATTGTCGTCAAATTACAGGATTGTGTAAATTATCATATAAGATAACTTCATCAAACATGTCTGTACATATTTAGAACACTACAGTATGCTCAGACAGAAGGTGGCAGGCCTCTTCACCTGCGAGTGCAGGAGGCACAAACATACCAGGCCCCATTTCGCAGCACACAAGGGACGTCCACAGCAGGGGTCACTTTGATGAGGCCCACAACTGCCGCTGTCATCTAGCGGCCCGTGTACTGACTAGCCAACCCAATGGTTCTTGATTGGTTGACAGGTCCATCCACCTCCTCCCAGATTGAGCATCTGACAACCCCATCAAAGAGACGGTGGGAACGTCAGACACAACCCTTTAGTTGGCATGGCCCTGGGAAGCGGGTCAGGCGGCCCATCACCTGCCCCCCCTAAACCCCCTCTGACCCATCCGGTTCCCTCATGCAGAGATTCTACCATGTGGTCTGGAGCTCAGTGCCACTATATAGCGAGGGAATGAACAATTTACGGATGTGCAGTTTCCATGCACTACTTGGCAGTCGAAGAAAATGGGCCAAAACACCCTGCTTCTTTGCAGTAGTGCGGCAAAAGTATATATGTTGAATGGCATGGGGAGGTCAAGATGTCAGGGGTCTAGCCCTGCATACCAAGACCGGTGAATGAGACATCAAGTGACCTATGAAACACAAATAATGGATGATGATTAGAAACTACCCGGGCACTTGAGCCTGGTGAATGGCCAAGGGCTTCATCATCGTCAGGAGAAGAGGGCATCAGCTTGCGCGTCAAGGTCAGCGGTGTCGCCAGTCAAGATGGTCGTGTGGCCATGAGTTCCAAGCAGGTATAGCAGCAGTGTTATGTCGGGAGCCAAGCGCCACCTGGGTAAAAAAAACCCGCTTTGCAGTTCCAAGAAAGAAACTGCACAGGGCTGACAGCGAGCAAGCGGCGGCAGTATTCACTCAGTGGCGTACGTTGGCGGTAAAAAAAATCCGTACTCGGCGTTGTGGCATTCTTTGCTAAAGACACCGAGGAGCCGAATATGGGGTATATGTAAGAATCCTGTAATCAGAAAGTGAAGCGGGCCAAGTGGAGAAAAAACGTTATGTCACCACCGGCCCAGCGTCAACACATTCAGCGTCACCACCGTGTCCTGGGAGAAACGTGCTCAGATGTGGGTGGTCCATCCTTGCCGCCTGCCTCATACAGCATCAGCATCAGCCCCAGTTTGCACGCCATGCCATTGCAAGCCCAGTCAAAGGCTCCCCCACCTAAGCAAAGGAGCTGTTTTCTCTTTGACATCACTCCCTCCCAATGCTCCTGCTTCCTCGCTACTAGGCGCCAGCAGTCGTCAGCGAGGCGATTGCAAAGAGATAACAGTATGCTCCAACCCATCCTAAGGAGTCATCACTGACCGTGGCTCCCGGTCCAAGTTGTTGGTACTGCAGTCCCCTCCTTCCAAATGAGGTGGACTCTGCACCAATTCCATAGAACAAATGGCTTGGCCGACCGAGATGGAAGTTTCCAAGCCGTAATTTCCTTTTCCAAAAAGGCAGTACCAGCAACTTCCATAAATTATGTAGAACCGAAGGTGGACAGTCCTTAAGCTTATCGGTTTTTTTCCAAGGTGCACGGCAGCGCGGACGTCATGGAGCTGTTAACTACGGTCCAGGGTCCAGTACATGTTCTTTACGGCCCCCACTGGTTGAATGTGATATCCGGCACCATGTGGCACAGCCATGACCTGCCACACCCAAACTGTGAGAAATAGTGTGGGTCAAACTACCCTGCCTCAGCCACTTATTCTGATGCCGCCCACCCCCTGGGATGCAACCGACATCTGTGACAGGTGTTATCTTCCATCGCCACCAACCATCATTACCAGGGACTGGTATTGCCAACCCACCCTCCACACTATGTCATTATGCCCATGTACTGACCTCATGCTTGCTGCTGTGGCTGCTAGCCGTGACCTCCACACTGTGTCATTGTGGCCACTCTGTGGCCTACTCCATTTTTTGCCACCTCCAGAATGTTCACTGTGCCACTGCTGACCTCATGCTGCTGCTGTGGCTGCTGCCGTGACCTCCACACTTGGTCCATATGTCCCACTCCTGTGCCTACTCCTGTTTTTTGCCACCACCAGAAGGTCTTGTGTCCACTGCCTGACCTCATGCTTGCTGCCGGTGCCGTACCCTCCCCACACTGGTGTCATTGTTCCACTGCCTGACCTTCATGCTGCTGCTGTGGCTGCTGCTGTGACCTCCACACTGAGTCATTGTGCACTCTCTGACCTCAAGCTGCACGCTGTGCTGCTGCCGTGACCAACACACTGTGTCCATTGTGCCACTGTCTGACCTCATTGCTGCAGCTGTGGCCTGCTGCCCTGACCTACAACTGGTGATCATTGTGCCACTGTCCCCTGAACCTCATGCTGCTGCTGAGGCCTGCTGCTGTGACCTACACACTCTGTCCCCATTTGTGCCACTGTCCCTAACCTCATGTTGCTCTGTGGCTGATGCCCGAGACCTACACAACCTCTGTCCAATTGTGCCACAGTCCAGACCCTCATGCTGCTGCTGCCGTGACCTCCCACACTGTGTCATTTGTGCCACTCTGTGACCTATCCTGTTTTTGCACCTCCCGAATTTTCATTGTTCCACTGTCTGACCCTCCATTGCTTGTCAGTGCTGCCGCCATCACCACCACACTGTGTCACTAATGTTGGCCACCAGAGCTCTCTCACTTGTTTTTATTCCATCTTTCTCTGCATGACTTTATCAGGCAACCTTCCCGCTTCAGATTTTTTGGTCAGTTTTTGCCCTCTTAAGTTACCCAGCGAATTTTATAGTGAAGCGATTCTAATAGCGGCATCAGTCCATGTGCGTTGTCATACTAAAACACATACACTGTATGTAAGACCAAACCAAGCCGCACTCTGCATATATTAAGCATGGCACAACGTTCTACAGCACCCTGCAGGCTCTGTGCAGCCTGGAATAGCTGTATTTTTTTTAACGTTATTCGGTGCCAAAGATTAATTCGGAACAAGTTATTTTTTGCCGAGAAATACCGGCAAGTGAACGAAACGAATTTTCTGGAACTTCCTGCCCACTCTATAAACAACACATTATCCTCTATTGATGTGAATTACCTTTACAATACTTAGTTTCATCTGCAAAGAGATCGAGTATCTCTACCTGTGCAATCCCGGTGTAAGCAGCATTTTATGAAAATATTAAAGAAGATAGGGCCCAATACTGAGCCCTGTGGTACCCCACTAGTAACAGGGATCCAGTCTGACTATGTACCGTTAATTAATACCCTTTGTTTTCTCACTGATAGAAAACAAAGTTGCTTACCCACTTGCACACATTTTCCCCCAGTCCAAGCATTCTCATTTTACTTACCAACCTTTTATGTGGAACAGTATCAAATGCTTTCGAAAAATCTAAATATATGACATCCAGTGTCTCAACCCAATCCAGTCTCGAACTAACTTCCTCCTAGAAGCTGATGAGATTAGTTTGACAGGACCGATCCTTCATAAACCCATGCTGAAACGGCGTTATACATTTATTTTCAGTGAGATAGTCCAGGATAGCATCGCTTAGAAAACCTTCAAACATTTTACCCACAACAGAGGTTAAACTTACCAGCCTATAGTTTTGAATAGTTTTGAATATTGGCACCACATTTGCTATGCGCCAATCCTTTGGGACATAACCCGTTATTATACAGTCCATAAAAATTAAGACTAGGGGCCTATCTATCACACTACTTAACTCCCTTAGGACACGTGGGTGTATAATATCAGGGCCTGGGGATTTGTCTATTTTAAGCTTCCTAAGGTGGAGCTGCACTACTTTTAAGTTGGAATTTACCTCCTCCCTGTGCTCATCAACAGGAAGGTCATCCTCCTCGGTAAATACAGTGGAGACTAAATAATTTAATAGGTTTGTTTTTTTCTCATCGCCCTCTACAGTCTCTCCCTAAGTACTTTTTAAAGGTCCAACATTTTCTTTTTTAATCTCTTTACTATTTATATAGTTAAAAAATATTTTGGGGTTACTTTTACTTTCTATTGCGATACGTCTTTCTGTCTCCAGCTTTGCTGCCTTAATCATTTTTTTACATATTTTATTTTTTCCCTAGAGCTTCTTAGCGCCTCTTCACTGCCCTCCTGTTTTAGTAGCTGAAACGTTTTCTTTTTGTTTTTTTATTGCCTCTTTTACATCACTCTTGATCCACATTGGTTTTTTCCTGTTTCTAATAATTTTTTTACCATATGGTATGTACCTCTCACAGGGGGGCCCTAAGATGTTTTTTAAAAATCTCCATTATTTTTTTTTCCTCTATATTTAAACACCTTGTCCCAGTCAATCCGGTTTCGGGCCTCTCTAAGCAGGATAATTAGCCTTCCTCAAATTCAGTGTTTTTGTGGCTCTATGACAAGAAGCTCTATTGAAGGATAATTGGAAGTTTATTATTGTCACTGATGCCACTGCAACCCTCGTGCCGGGTCGCAGGCGCATCCGTGCCCCGCTGCTGAGCGGCTTCGCGTCCCGCACGTCAGGTCGCGGGCGCGCTCGTCTCCCTGCCGGTGCCGAGTAACACTTACCCGGCCACGCTCCTGTTGCGGCTGTCTCTGTCCCTCAGCTTGCGCGGTCCCGCTCCCTAGGGCGCGCACACGCCGGCAGTGTTAAATTTAAAGGGCCAGTGCACAGGTAATTGGCTATTGCCGGTCGCTGCCCCTATTTAAGCCTGCCTCTTCCCAGTAACCTTGCCGGATCTTTAGTGCCCTTTGCCTATAGAGAAAGCGTTCCTGAAGCCTTGTTCTGATTAGCCATGTACCGTACCGTTTGCCTCCGTCAATTGACTACGAATCTTGCCGCCTGCCCTGACCTTCCTGCCTGTCCACGACCACGATCCATTGCCGCCTGTCCTGACCTTCTGCCTGTCCCCGACTACGAGCCTGCCTCTCGATTTTGTACCACGCTACACCTCGGCTGCCTCCACAAGCAAGTCACGTCAGGGGTAGCGACCTGGTAGACTCCCGCCACAGCAAGTCCATCCCGCTTTGCGGCGGGCTCTATTGAAAACTGGGACCTA
Organism: Phyllomedusa bahiana; assembly: GCA_025379985.1. Taxonomy (NCBI): domain Eukaryota; kingdom Metazoa; phylum Chordata; class Amphibia; order Anura; family Hylidae; genus Phyllomedusa; species Phyllomedusa bahiana. The sequence goes on from JAODAL010000751.1 coordinate 256,409, forward strand.
CTTAGATTCTGCTCCCTGGCGTGGCTTACACCATCGCTTGCGGTGGTCCAGAGGATCCACTACCTCCTACCGTGACAGTAAGATCCGGCCATGGATCCCGCCAAGGTGCCTCTACCGAGCGTCTCTAACATCACCACCATCGTGGCCCAGCAATCGAAGCAGATCACACAGCAAGCGCAGCAGCTTAACCAGCTGTCTACTATGATGCAGCAGCTCCTCGCCACTCAGCAGCAGCAGTCAGCTGCGGTGGCTCCTTCCGTGGCAGCCATTCCGGGGTTGTCTGTCAGTCATAAACTTCGGTTGTCCATGCCGACAAAGTTTGATGGGGACCCAAAGGCCTGCAGGGGCTTCATTACCCAGTGCTCCCTCCACGTGGAACTTATGGCTGGTCAGTTCCTGTCAGAAAGGTCCAAGGTGGCCTTCGTGGTCAGTCTCCTCTCCGGAAAAGCCCTGGCTTCGGCAACTCCTCTCTGGGACCGAGGCGATCCGGTCACAGCTGATCTTGCGACATTCCTACAGGAGTTCCGCAGTGTCTTCGAAGAGCCTGCCCGCGCTTCGTCTGCCGAGACCGCCTTACTGAACCTGCAGCAAGGGAAATCCTCCGTAGGTGACTATTCCATGCAATTCCGCACACTACATCGGAGTTGGCTTGGAACGATGCAGCATTGTGCGCCACTTTCAAGAAGGGCCTCTCCAGCCAGATTAAGGTTGCCCTCTCGACCCGGGACCCGCCTTCTTCGTTAAGTGAGCTCATCCATCTGGCAACCCGGATTGATATCGGCTGTGTCGGCTGGAAATTTCTTGTGGGGGCACTTCATAAGGAGAGACTTACGTTTTCGTGTTACCCCGGTCTTCCTCGTCCATCCTTCTGGATCTTCCGTGGCTGCAGCGCCATGCTCCAGTGCTCAACTGGCAGATGGCGAAGTCCTGCGTTGGGAGACAGAATGTCGGTCTCGCTGTTTGGTGGCACCTCGCCCGGTGCTTACCGCTTCGCCAGTACCATCTAAGCCTCTGGTGGGTCTTCCCGTGCCATATCAAGAGTATGCTCACGTCTTCTCCGAGAAATAAGCGGAGACCTTGTCTCCACATCGCCCCTATGACTGCCCTATTGACCTTCTGCCCGGAACATCTCCTCCACGGGGCAGAGACGGGTGGCTATGTCCGCCTATATCAAGGAAAATCTCCAGAAGAGGTTTATTCATAAGTCCTCCTCTCTGGCTGGTGCCGTATTATTTTCCGTAACGAAGAAGGATGAATACCTACGTCCATGTATCGATTACTGCAGTCTCAACAAGATCACCATAAAGAATCGATACCCCTTGCCATTGATTACCGCGCTTTTTGACCGGCTCCGTGGAGCCAAGATTTTCTCCAACTGGACCTACGAGGAGCCTACAACCTGATTCGGATTTGTGAGGGAGACGAATGAAAGGCGACCTTCAATACTCGAGATGGGCACTTCGAGTACCTGGTCATGCCCTTCAGACTCTGTAATGCCCTTGCAGTCTTCCAGGAGTTTGTAACCGACATTTCAGAGACCCCCTGCACACCGTGGGGTTTACTATCTGGATGACCCCTATCTTTCACCTGACCAAACCCCACCAGGCCCATGTGGACAAGTTCCAGGCGTTTATGTGCTAATTCGTTGCCAAGCTCAGAAGTGCCTCGTTCACAAGACAATCTCCCCTTTTTCGGCTACATCATCCTGACCGGGCCTAGGATGGACTCAGCCCAAATTTTCGGCCTTTGCAATGGCCCCGCCCAGTCGGTCTTTGGGCCATACAGGGTTCCTGGGTTTCTCAATTATTACAGGCATTTTACCCTGCACTTCTCCATGCTGGTGGGTCCTTTTGGGGACCCTCCGAAAAAAAACCTAAACCCCAGCTGGCCCTCCGGGCCAGGGAAACATTCACTAAACAAAAAAATGCCTTTTCCACCCCATCTTTTCCTGTCAGGCCGGACCCCGCAAAACCCCTTTTCACTTGAAGTGATGCCTCGTCAGTGGGAGTTGGAGCATCCTGCGCAAAAGGGGCCCAGGGCAAAACGGTCACGTGCGGCTTTTTTTCCAGCATTCTCCCCGGCGGAAAAAATTTCACTATTGGAGACTGGGATTTTTGCCCAAACTGCATTGGAGGAATGGGTTATTGCTTAAGGTGCTTGGCACCCATCTGTATCACTCAGATCCAAGAACCTCCCGTACTTCCAGAGGCTCAGGGATCAAACCCGTCAGGGTGGGGGGTTTCTTTTTTTCCCGGTTTTTTAAATTCCGATCCCTTTCCTTTTCCGCGGAAAAGAATGTGAAGGCGACGCCCTCTCTCACGCCCCCGAGTGGTGGGGTAAGAAATGGCCCCAAACACAAAACCCCCCAGACATCTTATTCCGCAGCTCCCGTCGACCTCCCGGGAAGGGGCCCCCGGGGGGACAAGTAAGCCCTGCGGTCCGTAGGCATATCCTGAAGTTGGGACACTGCTCATTGGTGGCCGGTCATCCTGGTGCTCTCAAAACGTTTCTCCTGATCTCACGGTTCTATTGGTGGCAGGACCTCGCTAAAGATGTCATTGAATTCGTTGAGTCGTGTACCTCCTGTGCCCGTAACAAGAAACCTCGTCACAAGCCGGCGGGACTCTTGCACCCACTACCCATCCCTACCCAACCATGGTCTCACGTGGCGATGGACTTTGTAACCAATCTTCCTCCTTCGTTAACACCGTTGTCTGGGTGGTCACAGATCAGTTTTCCAAAATGGCACATTTTGTCCCCTTGCCAGGCCTGCCTTCTGCCCCACGCCTGGCCGAGCTGTTTTTTCACTACATTTTTCGTTTGCACGGACTTCCTTTGCAGATCGTCTCAGATCGGGGGGTCCAGTTCGTTTCCAAATTCTGGCGGGCCTTTTGTTCTCAACTCCAGGTGAAGCTTGATTTCTCCTCAGCTTACCACCCCCTAGACGAACAGCCAGGTGGAGAGAGTCAACCAGATTCTGGGGTGTTACCAGCGCCACTTCGTCTCGGCTCGACAAGATGACTGGTCTAACTTGCTTCCGCGGGTGGAATTTTTGTATAATTCCCTAGACTCGGAGTCCACAGGAGCCTCTCCCTTCTACATCGTATACGCCCTGCATCCCCGCCCACCCCTCCCATTGGCATCCCCGTCTGAGGTTCCGGCGGCGGATGCACTGGTCCAGGACATGAAGACCATCTTGTCCCTGACCCGTCAATCTCTGCTCCGTGCTTCTGAGCGCACGAAGGCTCAAGCAGATAAAAGAAGAAGTCCTCCTCCAGTCTTCTCCCCGGGTGACAAGGTGTGGCTGTCTGCCAAATATGTCCGCCTCAAGATCCCAACCTACAAACTGGGACCTTTCGAGGTCCTTAAGCGCATAAACCTGGTGGCCTATAAACTCCGGCTCCCACCTACCATGCGCATCCCGAACTCTTTTCATGTCTCGCTACTAAAACCTCTGGTCCTGAATCGTTTCTCTCGGAAGACAGTCCCTCCATCGTCTGTGACTTATGCCTCCAATGTCTTTTTGGTCAAGGAGATCTTGGGTATGAGGATGACTAGAGGGAAACAATATTTTCTCATTGACTGGAAGGGGTTCGGGCCCGAGGAAAGGTCTTGGGAGCCAGAGGAGAACATTCTGGACCGTAATGTAATCCAGAAATTCCTCCAGTCCAGAAAAAGGGGGGCCAAAGAGGGGGGTACTCGTGTGAGACATAGCAGCAACAGAGAGGGGAGGTGTTGTAGACACTCTGAGAAGAGGACTTCGGTCTGATTTATGCATGTATATGCAATCTGGAGAAAGCCGGGAAATAAAGTGGCTACAAAGGTGATCTTCTGACATAAGAACTGTTTCATCTGTACAAATAGTCACTTTATGACTTTTAATGAAGTTATTTATAAAAAGAAATTTTATACAGGTTCTTGACTAGAACTGTGTATTTAGCTATACCGAAGCATCAAATTGTAGACTCCCGCTGCAGCAAGTCCATCCCGCTTTGTGGCGGGCTCTGGTTAAAACTGGGACCTACTTAGATTCCACTCCCTGGCGTGGCTTATGCCATCGCTTGCGCTGGTCCAGAGGATCCACTACCTCCAACCGTGACAATTATATTATGGTCACTAATCCCTAGGTGCCCCTCAACCTGAACCTTTGTTCCTTTGTCATGTCTATTAGCCAATATTAAGTCTAGAAGGGCCTTTTCTCTAGTCGATTCCTGCACCATTTGGGAAAGGTAATTATCTTTAGTTATAGACGAAAACATGTTTCCTTTGTGAGAGCTACAGGTTTCAGATTTCCAATTTATGTCTGGGTAGTTAAAGTCACCCATAATAACAACCTCATTCTGATTAGTTGCTTCATCTATTTGCCTGAGGAGTATATCTTCCATGGGTTTTGTTATATTTGGATGCCTATGGCAGACTCCTACTAGAATTATATTACTGTTTTTACCCCCATGTATATTTACCCATAATGATTCCACCTGTTCATAACCTGTACCTATATCTTCCCGCAGTGTTGGCTTCAGACAGGATTTTACATAGAAACATACACCTCCCTACTTCTGGTGTTTACGGTCACTTCTAAATAGACTGTAAATCCTAGCTCTCGTCCAGCCATGTCTCAGTTATCCCCACTATGTCATATTTTTCTTCTGCAATTAATAATTCTAGTTCATTTTTTTTGTTGGTCAGACTCCTGGCATTGGGCAGCATTCCTTTCTTCCTATTCTTTTTCCCTATTGCCACAACCCCCCCCCCCCCACTCCACTCCCTGATTTATTACTAATTTCCAGCTCTCTATTTTCCCTATCTTGCACGCCATATGTGTAGTTACCAAGCATAGAGTCTGTAGCCAAGACAGAAGTGAGCCCAGTTCTCCAAAAACCCAAATACCTCTTTCCTACACCAATTTTTGAGGCCCTTATTACTCTGTAATTCCTCTGCTCTCTGGTGTGGCCCTGGAACAGGTATATTTCTGAAATATTACCCTGGAGTCCTTGCCTTAAACTTTGGCCTAAGTCACTGAAATCATTTTACGGACACTCCACCTACCTCTAACTTTGTCATTGGTGCCCCACCCACCAGCCCCACCCAGAAATCTGACAGCCCGATCCACGATATGTCGAACTCGGGCCCCAGGTAAACAACATACTGTTCGACGATCCTGGTCTTTGTGGCAGATTGCAGTATCTGTGCCCCTTATAATTGAGTCCCCAACTACTAGCACCTGTCTAGCCTGACCTGCACTCCTATTCCCCATCTTACTGGAGCAGACAGGGGTAGTGTCTTGCTGCAGTGGTGCTATTTCTGAGCCGACATCCCCCTCATCCGCCAAATTTGTGGGGGTGTGCCAGTTCAGGACTAGCCTCCCTGACACTCTTCCCTCTACCCTTCTTTCTAACTGTTACCTAGCTAGCTGCCTCGTGTTCCTGCACTTCCATGCTACCATCCTCCCCAGCATCTACACCTGCAAGTGATTGCTCAGTGAGCAGCAAACTCACTTTCAAGTTGGCAATGGATCTCAGTGTTGCCACTTGTTCATTTAGATCCAGGATACGGGCTTCTAAATGTGCAGTGTGCACACATCTTGCACAGCAGTATGGACCCTCGAACTGTTGGTCAAGGATGGCATGCATTGCACAGGTTGTGCACTGGACAGCATTGTCAAACATGGAACTCATGGGGATGTTACAAAAAAGAAATACAGATACAAATATGAAAATCTGTATAATACTGCCCTTTCTAAAAGCCCCAAACCTAAAGTCCCCCAATATTAAGTCCCACACTTAAGCAAAATGACAAGCTTAGATAAAAAAGACACACTCGCACGCTCAGATTACTTGCTAGGCTACTTAGCTTTTAACCCTTTGATCCAAAGCAGTTCAGCAGTGCAGCAGCAGCAAACTCTCCTTGAGAAGGCAAAAGTTTGATAATTATAATAAATTACTTTTTATTAAGTTGAGAAATATTGGACATTTTTGCCCCTTACAGCAGATCTATCTCCACTTTGACTCCTCAGGCTCAGGCTACAGTATGGAAGTGCTGGCTGGCTTGCTTTGACCTCTGCCTAACTACTGATTGACGGTACTGACTAAGGGTTGCAGTGAAGTCCAGATGCCTTTACTGTGGTCAAGAAGGGATTAACAGGATGTCATTAAGCCCTGCCCATTAATTTAGCCCAGAGCCAAGTCCAAAGCAACCCAGAGGATTCACATATATTGCTAGATAGGCTTTGTGTCACTTAGGGAGACATGTATGATCGAGTTTTTCACCCTTTTCTGGTGTAAAATGCGCCTAAGTGAGCAGTCTATGATGTCTAATGCACCCAATTAATGTGTTAGGCGCATTTTTCATAAGACTCGGCACTTTCAAATGCGCCTTACATAAGGGGGCATTCTAGGGGCATTATGGAGGCGAATCACACAACACTCATAATATTAGACAAATATATGAATGTGGTTCGGCAAAACTAGGCGCATTACTGCTCAAACAGGCAGACCTATTTTAATGTGGTCTGTCTGAGCCTGAGAAGTCGAAGTGGAGCAAGATTTGCTGTTAGGGAAAAAATGTCCAATATTTCATTATTATCAAACTATATAAAATTTTATTATTTAAATGTAATAAAAATGTTATCATATAAAATTAATATAAAAATATATAATATATTAAAAATATAAAAATATCTCCTATAAAATGTATTTAAATTTAATAGAATCTATAACTTATTTTACATTAAACAACCCACTGATGTTGTTATTCAGATTTTTGTAATTTCTACTACATTACATTTTAAAATATTTTTTGCTGCTCTCACACTTCATTCTACCTACAGCAAGAGCCAGCACGGCACAAGTCTTGCTGGGACCTATGGTCTACCAAGCAAGATCAGTACCATAGTTTCTATTCACTGACATGCTAGTCTAATGACTTTTCTTTTAGTTCCAGCCTATCTATAGCCTTTATACATGTTAGGCATATTACTAATGTGCCTGTTCCACAATGCGCCTAATACATAGGCGAGGCGCGTCGAACTTTAGGCACCATTTATGAACGCACAAAAAACACTTTCATACATTCAGATGCATTATACACTGAAAATGAGACTCAACAATTCACTTCAAAGCACCTTCCTTCATGCATGTCTTCCTTAAAGGAGTTGTCTCATTACAAGCTCTTAGCCTAAGTCAGTGAGCCTGGCAGTTGATTTGAGGGGCGGGCTTCTTGTCTGCCTCTTTTCCTCCCTCTTCCCCCCTCCCCGCAGCACACAGACAGCTCTCCTCCCTAACTTCGATACAGGAGGGGGGGTTTGCTGCCAGAGTTAACCCTGTGTGTGCCTACCTAGGTCTGCTGCAGCTCTTGCTGCTTGTCTCCACAGTCAGGAGACAGGAGAGGGCTGATCTATGAGTGTGGAGCAAGTGTTCCTTTACCCCCTGCTTAGCATACAAATCTGCACATCTCCAGCAACAAACAGACCCTGTCAGAACAGACACCGGGTAGCTGTGAAGTGTTACTATACTCAGGATGTGTCACTAGAACACCAGAGCATGAACCCTTCACATGCCCCCTGATCTGTATAGTATTAGTATAGTTACAGCTCCACAGACACATCATGATTATAGTAACACACAGGGTCACTGCTGTCACATCTATCTGTGTAGAGAGCAGGAGGAAGCAGGCACACACAGGGTTAATCCAGGCAGCAGGGCCACAGAAGCCTGAGACCACCCCCTACCTCCACTACAGAAGCATTCTGTGTGGGAGGGGCTCTCTGCTCTGACCTGTATTCAGAGGCTGATGAGTCATACAGACCTGACACCCAGTGAGATAAAGATCAACAGGTCAGCTGCTATAGAGATTTGAGAAGCTGATGTACTCCTACTAACAGGGCTTACTCAAAATCAGTAGGACATTTGTAATGAACATATATTGCAAAGCTGCTTGTTTTTTAAGGATCTTTTAATTAAAACCCAATCACTGTAGCGAGACAACCCCTTTAATGTTTCTTGTGTACTACTATTTGCACCAACATGAATTCTCAACATGAAACCTAAATTAAATTAAACAACTAATTTTAAGAAATGGGCACCATGTTAACCTTTCAGTAAAGATGTAGATCTCTTATGATTTTAGGATGTATTGAGGGCACCGACACAGGAAAAATATGCAGGAAGACTCTGGATAACAAAATCCATATTTTTAAATAAACTACACATTTTTGGCATTACTTAGCTTTTATGACTTCATCATGTAAGAGAGGTAAACATATTAATAAAGGACTATTCCAGAGCCTGCATAACTTATCAGTTATGTTTCCTCTAAGGGATTCAATATTGTCATGGGTGAAATGCTAGTAAACTGTGTGCAGGATGTATGAATCAATAGAGTCGGCATTCTCTTGCAATACAACAGAAAAAACAAATATTAATGTAAGAAAAAATCTGGAGATCAAAAGAATAATGGCAGAAAGGAAGCCAAAAAGGCTGCCAAGTAATTTTCTTAAAACTTGACTTCCTGACCGATTCTTACTTCTTTAGAGAACTGTGATCACACTTCACCTCCTGCCTTAAGAGTTATTTGTAGACCACTGCTACATCCTAAAACACAGGAAGTGACATTCATGTAAGCCTAATTGCACTATCTACTGTAAAACAATCATACTTTTACACATACTTTATTTGTACTTTTAGATGTACCACAATTTCTCAATAATTAAGTCAGTATAACTATCAGAAATCACTACACAAAACAAATACTGACTAAAAAGAATTACATTTAACTAAATAATAAAATTAAAAAGGGGAAAATATTTAAAAACACAAAATTTTGTAATCTGAACGGGGTTTACACAGAAGCCAAATAAAAAGTATGGATGGGTGCAGATTTCATTCAAATAAAACAAAATGTAATATTGTGATGAGACTGTTCATGATATCCACTTATCAAACCATGTTCAATAGTAAGGGGTGATAGAAATCCGGTGATCTAAATCAAGTGACACAAAATATATACCCCAAACACATATGTTAAACTATTACCCCATAGAAACCATGAACAATCTATACACAGCAGCCAGTACAGGTATATGGATTGGGTTAGTTTGGGTTCTTTGGTTTTTCTATGGGGAAATCCCGTTTTTCCCCCCGGAAATTAAAGTAAAACCCCCGAAGGAAAAGGACATAGAAGAGATTTTTTTAAATTTCCCAAAAAATAAAAAGGAAACCCCCCCCAAAAAAAAAAAACAAAAGCAAAAAATCATTGCTGCAGCTCCCCACGGGGCCCTAACCCTAGGGGGGGGTTTAGGGGAGAATGGGGGGGGAAAAGGGGGGCGGGTTTTCCCAAAAACCCCCGCTCCCCCCGAAAAACCCCCAAAGAAAGCCCTGGGCAATATTGTTTTTGCACCTGGGTTGTTAAAGGCCCGGGGTGCGGGGGAGGTCATAAAACTGTGATGTCACCCAAACTTTCCCTGGAGCGGGCCAAAGGTCACAGCACAGTAAGGGGACATCGCAGAAAGGGGTTGCCTCGGTGGGGCCAAAACCCTGGGGGGTTTGTAATTACACCCGGTGCTTTGGGATCGAAACCCAAAAGGGGTTCTTGATTTTTTTGGAAGTAGGTCATAAACTTATCCCAGATGACTTTACGGGACAACCCTAGCGGGGTTTGTCAGATAAAAACTCTTATTTTGGGGCAGGGCCCCCGGAAAAACAGGTAGCGGCCCTCCCCCTGTCCTAAACCCACCTCGTCCCGGGGGTCCCTCACCCAAAAAAAATAGAATGTGGTTGGGTCGGGGCCAAATATACACCCGAGGATGAACAATTTGGGGACGGTCAGCAGCTACTTGGAAAACAAAGAGGGGGGGCAGACACCCTTTGGTTCTTGCAGTATTTTAAATGGGGGGGGAGAGTGGCATGGGGTTTTTTTGGCGAGCGGTCGCCTCTGCATACCAAAAATTTTGAGGAGGCAGAAAGTGACGATCAAACATTTCATGAAGTAAAAAGGGGTGGTTTGAATCCTTTTTCTTTTTTACACCAGTTTGTTAAAATCCCAGCTGTAGAACTTGAATTGAAGGAGACCATAACTACAGGGAATGTTTTAGGTGTTTATTTTGATTCTGTGCCTTTTGTTGATTGAATTCAGTACAAAACTGGAAAAGGGACCCGAACAAAAAGAAGAAAAAGAAATGCTGAAAAAACTGGCTTTGGGGTGAACTTTTCAGTAGAAGAATGTGAATTTTTATGTCCAATTACAGAAACTAAAACAAAGTCCTTCTGGGGGGGCCCTCCCCCGTTCCCCTTTTGGGAAAAAATTTTCCCTCCACACAGATTTCAAGTGGTTTAACCCCTTACCGCCGGAGGCCCCTTTTTTACCTTCCCCCAACCGAGCCCCGGGTTTTTAAAATTTTGGCATGTGGGCACTTTTGTGAGAATTTAAATTTTTTACACTTTTACCTATCCAAGTGAAACAGAGGGCGGGGTTTTTTCGTGGGCACATTGTGCTTTTAAAATTAGAATACGTTAGGTCCAAAAAATCCTTGTTTATTTGTGAAAAATATAAAAAAAATCATGAAAAAAATTTTGGGAAAATTTTGCAATTTTCAAAATCCAAAAATTTTTTGCGTGTTTAAAACAAATAGTTATTCCCTCAAAAAAGTTTATAACCCAAACATCTTCCATTTTGTTACTGTAGGTTGCAAAAAAAATTTTTTTTAAAGTTTTTTTTTTTTTTACCACCCTTAAGGGGCTTAGGAAATATAGTAGTAATTTTTCAATTTTTAAGGGAAAATTAGCAAAAAAAGATATTTTTAGGGACCGTCAGTTTGACGTGGCCTTTTAGGGGGGCCCGTATGTTAGATACCCCAATAAATGATCCCATCTAAGAAACTACACCCCTTAAAGTATTTTAAAAAGCACATATTTCACAGAAATTAAAGCAAAATGGAGGTGAAATTTCAAAATGTCACTTTTTTTGCAGATTTTTAATTTTTATTCAATTTTTCACGGAACACAGTAGATGTGACCATGGAAATGCAACTTAAATTGTTCCGCAGATTCTGACATTTTCAGAGATATCCATATGTGGCCTTAGTGCGCTATTTGGGGTCAACCCCAAGCCCCAGAATAGGGGAGCACCCATTTTTCATTTTTTACAATTTATTTATGCGGGCCCTTTCCCGGTTTTGCGGACACCTAAGGTGCCAAAACTAATAAATGAAAAAAAATTTGAGATTCTCGGGTTCACATATTTTGATCAAAAGATGTTTAAGCTGCCACGGCTTTCAACGTGATCTCAAAATCGGGCATTCCTACACTATCCTTACCTCTCAATAGAGCCAAATCAGTCCTCTCACTGGGTAAACCGACCTCCATTATACAGAGAGAAAAAAATAAGAAAACACACCAGACTTGCAAGCTGCACTTCTTATGACAGCCTGTGAGAGTGGGCGGGTGCAGAAACCCCAAAAAGGAGGCACCTTCCTCCATATAGGTTAAAATCAATTACACCAAAAATATAACGTAATGGTTCTGCACAAAAAACCATTTCTGACAAAAAACGTATGCAAACCTGGGTGCCACTGTGCTTATGTGTACATGTATATATATTTTTTATTTGTGTGCGCTGGCCCTGCTGTGGCACCAGCGGTTTGCCATAAGTTTTTTTTGCAGAAAATGTTTTTTGATGCAGAACCATTCGTTATATTTGGTGTATGTTGATTTTAAACTATATGGGGAGAAGAGGGTGCTTCTCCATTTTGGGTTTCTGACACTCTGCCACTATCACCAGGCTGTCATAGGAAGTGCAGCTTGCAAGTCTGGTGTGTTTTCGTATTTTTTCTCTCTGTATTATGGGGTCGGTTGACCTCCAGTGAGGGCCTTGAATTGCTCTATGGAGGAGAGGATTAGTGTTAGGGACTGCCCGATTTTGAGATCACGTTGAAAGTCGTGGGCAGCTTAAAACATCTTTTGATAAAATATGTGAATCCGAGAATCTCAAAGTTTTTTCATGTATCGACTAGATAGCATTTCTAAATGGCTCTTCTTTAGGGATTTCAGTAATGTTAATGCCCTTTTTGCCAGTAGTGTGCCGTGACACGTGGTGTGAGTGTGTACATGTTTTATATATATGTGTGCCGCAGCACTGCCAGTGGCACCAGGTTTGCATACGTTTTTCAGAAATGTTTTTTGTGCAGAAAACCTTCGTTATATTTTGGATGTATGTTGATTTTAACATATATGGGGTGGAAGGGGTCGCCTCCATTTTGGATTTCTTGTAACCCGCCAACTCTCACAGGCTGTCATTAAGAAGTGACAGCTTGCATGTTATGGTGTGTTTCTTATTTTCTTCTCTCTGTATAATGGACGGTCGGTTGACCAGTGAGAGGCCTTGATTTGGCTCATATTGTGAGGTAAGGATTAGTGTAGGCACTGCCCGATTTGACGATCACGTTGAAAGTTCTGTGCAGCTTAAACATCTTTTGATCAAAATATGGTGAACCGAGAATCTCAAAGTTTTTTCATGTATGATAGATAGCATAAATGCTTCTTTAGGGTATTTTCCACGTAATGTATTGCCCTTTTTTGCAGAAGTGTGCCGCTGACAGTTGGTGTGCGTGGTGTACCCATGTATATATATTATATCATATATATATACACTCACCGGCCATTTTATAGGTACACACATGTAGTAAAAGGGTTGGACCCCTTTTGCCTTCAAGAAAATGAATCAATTCTTCGTGGCATAGATTCCACAAGGTGTGCAACGATGCTCAATTGGTACCAAGGGGCCCAAGAGTGCAAGAAAATATTCCCCACCACCACTCAGCCTGAACGTTGATACAAGGCAAGGACTGGATTCCTGCTTTCATGTTGTTGACGCCAAATTTTGACCCTACCATCCGAATGTCGAGCTCAGAAATCGAGAAGCATCAGACCAGGCAACGTTATTTTTCCAATCTTTCTACTGTCCAATTTCGTATGGAGCTTGGGCAAATTGGAGCCTCAGCTTGCCTGTTCTTAGCTGAAAGGAGTGGCCAACGGTGTGGTATTCTGCTGACTGTAGTCACATCTGCCATACAATAAGTTCGCCGTACTGTTGCTAGTTCAGAGATTTGCTCTTCTGCCTACCTTGGTTCGTAATGGGTGGCTATTTGGAGATCCACTGTTGCCTTTCTATCAGCTCAAACCTGTCTGCCTATTTCCTTTGACCTCTGGCATCAAAAGGCATTTCCGCCACAGGACTGCACGACTCTCTGGATGTTTTTCTTTTTCGGACCCATTCTCTGTAAAACCTATTAGACATGGTTGTGCACGATATGAAAATCCCAGGAGATCAGCAGTTTCTGAAATACTCAGACCAGCCCTTATGGCCCAACAACCATGCCACGGTCAAAGGCAATTCAAATCCACTTCTTCACCATACTGATGCTCGGTTTGAACTGCAGGAGATTGTATTGACCATGTCTAAGCCTAATGCACTGAGTTGCCGCCATGTGATTGGCTGAATAGAAATTATGTGTTAACGAGCAAGTTTGGAGCAGGTGTATCTAATAAAGTGGCGGTGAGTGTATATGAGTGCCGCAGCCAGCCAGTGGAACCAAGGTTTGCATACGGTTTTTTCAGAAAATGTTTTTTGTGCAGAAACATACGTTATATTTTGGTGTAATTGTTGATTTTAACCTATATGGGAGGAACGGGGTGCCTCCATTTTGGGTTTCTGCACCCACCCACTCTACAGGCTTGTTCATAAGAAGTGCAGCTTGCAGTTGGTGTGATTTTCTAATTTTTTTCTATCTGTATAAATGGAGGTCGGTTGACCACGTGAGAGGCCTTAGGAGTGAATTGGCTCTATTGAGAGGTAGGTTAGTGTTAGGACTGCGATTTTGCGATCACGTGAATGCTGGCTGGGCAGCTTAAACAATCTTGTTGATCCAAAAATATGTGAACGAGAATCTAAAACTAATAAATTCCCCTAATAAAGACCAATATTTGGAAAAACTACCACTTTTGGAATTTATCCGGGCACACGGTGGTTTCACAATTTTTTTATGCATGGTCGGCTTCTCTGAAAATAAAAAAATATGATATAGTTTTTTTAAAAAAAATAATCTGCATTTTAGCTGAAAATGTTTAATTTTTACAAGGCATATGGAAAAAAAGCCCCCAAATTGGTGTTACGCAATTTCTTCCAAGTTCGGCATACCTACATTTGGTGTGTTAAACTGCTGTTTGGGGCATGGCAGGGAATGTATAAGAGAGTGTTTTGGGTTTTTGGAGCACAGATAATTGGTGGGGCCCATTGTGGCCTCTGCAAAGCCCCAAAGTACTAGAACAGGTGAAACCTTCAGAAGTTGCCCATTTTGGATTCAACACCCCTCATGGATTCATATTAGGGGTGATATTTCTGGCATTTTGGGCGCACAGGTGTTTAGTATTGGGCCATGAAAATGTGGGGGAAAACGCAGTTCCGCCATTGCTCTTGGCTTCATTTTCACAGTATTCGCCATACAGGATAACTTTACTATGGGGGTCGGTACAATTACAATTGATATAAATTTTATATCGTTTTGTTATGTTTATTACTTTTAACATTAAGAGTGAGTTTATAAATTAGTTGTGTTTTTAATGTTGTCCTATTCTGATCAGACATAGCTTTTCTAATTTTTGTATAAAGGAGTGGATTGTGGGTCTTGTTTTTTTACGAGATGAGTTGATGTTTTATTGTACCATTACGGGAGCATGTTGATGCTTTTGAATCACCTTTTATTAAGGTTTTTGTGAGGCTTTTGTACATAATACAGCTATCTGGTAGTGGTTAGTGTTTTTTTTTTTTTTAATTTTATACAAACGTCACTGTGTAGGTATAAATGACATCTAGTCTTTACTCAGCGGGTGTACATTACAGCGATACAATTGATATTTTGCTAATGTTTTCTGCTTGTACAAATAAAACACTTGTATTTGAAAAGGAATAAAGGAAAACACGTTTTTTGCATCGCCATATCTGAATGCCATAACTTTTTTATTTTTCTGTTTATGGACGAACTGATATAGGACTTTTTTGCGGGGTTGAGTTGACATTTTTATTGGGTATGGATTTTTTCTTGGGGGGACAAGGACTTTATAATGCTTTTTTAAAATCCGTTTGTTGGAAGGCAGGGTGAAGAAAATACTGCAATCCTAGCAGTGTTTATTTTATTTTATTTTTAATAGCGTTCACTGTGCAGTATCCAGGAAAGTTACTTTTACTCATGTGGGTTGAAGGACGATTCCGGTGATACCCAATTTTATATAGTTTTTTTATGTGGGGAAGCACAATTTTTTTTTTTTTAAAGTTTTTATATTGTGTAAAAACAATATTTATGCATCGCTATCTTCTAATAGCTATAACTGTTACATTTTTCAGTATACAGAGCTGTGTAAGGAAGTTTTTTTGCGGGATGAACTGCCGTTTTAATTGGCACCGCTTTGATGTTGATATGAGTTTTTAATGACTTTTTATTTTATATGCTGCGGGATGAACAAAAATCGCAATTCTGTGACTGTTTTTTTTTGGGGGGTTTTCACGGCGTTCACCGTAAGGGGTTATTATACCGTGACAGATTTATACGGTTGGTAGTTATTGACGCGGTGATACCAAATATAGGTTCTTTATCTACTTTTTGATCATTTTTGGGACGATTAGCGTTGTAAAGCGGAAAAGGGCGCGGCTCCGTGTACGGTTTTTATTTTATTTTTGTGTTTGTTGTTTTACTTTTTACACACTTATTTCACTTTTTTTTTCAGAGGGAATTGTATGCACGATTGTCAAATCGTTCATAAACATAGGAGATCAGCACAAAGATTATAGCTGTGTGCTGGTCTCCATGGCAACTGTCAAGTCACGCTGCCCACATGCATGTGGGCATCGTGATGTCACCAGACAACCAGGATGAATGCTGTCATTAGCGTACAGGGCTGGTCTGGTAGGGAGTCCTGTTGCGGCGCAGAGCGCCGTTACTGTGACGGATCGCGAGCAAGCAGGATGTGAGCTCTCACTGCCCGCAGCTTGCGATTGTCGGCGACCACGATGTCGCGACACTTGAGAGGTTTTATCCCCGCGGCCGGAAGCTCACTCGGCCGTGGGGGATGCAGCATGATGCTAGCGGTAATATACCGCGGGTTTCATGCCCGCGACTTGCGCGCTCCGTTTTGTGAGCGCGCCAGAATCGCCTTGCGTACCCATTACATCCAATTTGCGGGAACCCCTACAGAACCTTGAGTCATGGGTATGTCAAATTTCGGTAAGGGTTAGAAAGCAAAGTTGATAAAATTAATTTGTTCATGAATAGATAAACAAGTGTGATAAAGGAAAGTTGCTTACACTATTATCCAGGTGTGAAGCTTTTGAAAGCTCTGTAGAAATTTTTTGTGCTAATGTAATGGTAAGGCTCCTCACTACAACCACTCCAGGACTTTAAAATAAATAATACTAATAATAATTTTTAGCGCCTATAGAGAAAGAGTTTCCTTCAGCCTCGTCTGTCTTATCCGTAGTACCGTACCTCTTGCTCCATCCCTTGACCACGATCCGTGCCAGGCGGTTCAATGACCTTTTATTGTCCCGACTCCGAGTTTCGCCTTACGCTTTTGTAATACAAGAAAAAAGATTGCAGTCTGCTAATGTTATTCGCAGGTTGGTATCACTCTAATGGCGCAACGCGTCACTGCTCCAGCTTGCATAGTCCATCAGGAATGATCCGATAAACGTGAAACGGACAGCGCTACAGAGTGATCCAGAAATTATATAAATCATTTTTTATTGGCTTCAAGGTAAAAAACAATGGAGATGAATAAGAGCCAATAGAAGAAAAAAGCACCTTTGGGTGCAAAACTAATGCGTTTCGGGCGTATCCAGCCTTAATCGGTTGGTACGACTAGTTTTAATCAGAGACAGCTGTCCTTTTCAATCATTTATGGATCATTCCTTTTGATTTGCACCTCAGCTTACACCTTGGCTGCCACGTCAGAGCAAGTCAACGTCAGGGGGTAGCGGACTTCTTGGTAGACTCATGGCCGCAGCAAAGTCCAATCACGCTTTGCAGGAGGGCTCTGGTGAAACCTCTCGAGCGGTACAGACTTAAACCCCCGCTCCCTGGCGTGGATCATTGCCATTGCTTGCGGTTGTCCAGTGCTCCTACCGCTGTCGTGAAACATGACAGCAGTGGAAATGGACGTTATTCATCCCGTTAGTCCTGGCGACTGAACTAAATATCGCATGTCTGTGGATGAAAGGGCTACTGACGCAAACGGCAGTGTCACGCTGGAGCTGCCACTGGCCGACATTAAAAATTACACAGGGGTGTACACCTGTCCGCTTGGATCCATCAATATCCCATTAATAGCCTATTCTTGTTATTAGAGTCATTCCAAAATATGGGGGGCTGGATTTTCCCCCCGTTTTGGGAAAAGTTTACATATTTAACCCATGTTGGGGGAGGGGTCTGCAAACTGCAGCTTAAGGAGGGTTGTGTTGGGGTTTTTGGTTTTAAGAACGGCTGGAAATGCATGGGAAAGTTTCCTTTGGCCCCTTTTTTGAAGGGGCTTACAGAAGGATGCAAGGGAAATTTAAAAATTTGATTTAGCATTTCCTCCTGGTGGGGACTTTGTTTGGCCCCCGGGGAAAAAATCCTGTCCCCTTGGGTCATCAAAAAATAGTTAAAAGGCCTTTCTCTGTCCCGTAATTTTCCCCCCCTTAAAATATTTATTCCCGTTAAACAAAATTTCCCCCCGTTCAAATTAAAATTTCCCCCCGTTAATTTTATTTATTCCTTTTCATCAATTTCCCCCCCGTTTTAATAATTTCCCCCGTTAATATATTTATTCCGTTCAAACAATTTCCCCTTTTTTCAATAAATTTTCCCCCTGTTAATATATTTTTTTCATGTTCATCCCAAATTTTCCCCCCGTTAATATTTTTTTCCTTGGGTTCATTCCCAAATTTTCCCCCCGTTTTATTTGTTTCCCGTTTGCCCCTT
This sequence comes from Phyllomedusa bahiana, assembly GCA_025379985.1. Taxonomy (NCBI): domain Eukaryota; kingdom Metazoa; phylum Chordata; class Amphibia; order Anura; family Hylidae; genus Phyllomedusa; species Phyllomedusa bahiana. The sequence continues at coordinate 274,413 of JAODAL010000751.1, forward strand.
TTACCCGGCCCCTTTTTGTTTCGTTAACCCCGACCCCCCAAATCTCTGCCCCCTTCCCTGAAATGTTGGCTTTTCCTTTGGATACGGGGTTTCCCTCTTACAAATTTTGGGACTTCGCTGGGGCCTTGGCTGCCACCGCAAACTAAATAAAAGGCTGGTTTGGACTCCCACCGAGCAAGTCCATTCCCCCTTTGCGGCCCAGGGGTCTGGTTGGGGAAAAACCCGGGGCCTTTCTAAGAAAACCCCCCCTCCCTGTCGTGGCTGCCTTTCAAAAGCTTGTGGTGGTCCGAGGAGCCATAACCCCTTGGGCGGTTACAATGGTTTTAATTTTAATGCCAAGTTTTTCCCGGCCAGTTCTTTGAAAGGGTACGGTCCACCACTTGGAAAAAATTTTGGGGGGTGCCCAAATACCCACCAACTTGGAAAAGGAACACGGTCAGCTTCATTTCAAAATTAGGGAATGGCTTGACAATACTGTTCTCTTGTGAATCGACTCGGTGAAAAGACTGTGGTACCCTGAGTGGAAAAAGGGGGGGAGTATTGGGCCCTTTGTGATGTAATTTGACAGGGGAGTTGGGCTTCAAATCAGAGGTGGTGAAAACCTTGACTGCCTTGAAATGGGAGGCATCCCCCTGGGTGCTGCAAACTGTTGGGGGCAGGAAGACCACCCCATCTGAAAAAACGTATTGGGGGGACACTGCAAACCCTGGTTTAAAGCGGGCCATGGTGCCAAAGGTTTTTTCCCTGGTCAAGCTTTTTTTTTCTGCCCAAAGATTCTACATATTTGTTTTGTTCGCCTCATCTGGTGTCTCGTCAAAAAACTGGCACACCGCCAGTAGGTGATTTTACCCCCAAAAGTCCGACTGCTGATGTTAGCGGAGGTATTTGGAACAACCCAAACAAATGGGGTTTTTAAGACCCTTTCAAGTAACATACAAGGGTGCGCCACTGCCGGGGAAAACCCAAATGCCCTCTCTTCCCCAAAGATAATATAACCTTGTACATGTTGGGTCTGGGGCAGGATAGATTCAATGGTTTAAAACCAACCCGACTGTGACACCAAAAAATTTTTTCCGGCCCGACATTAATTTTTCGCCCAAGATCCCCGATTGTTGTGTCCAAATCTCTTTTCTCTCCGTCTCTAAAATTAAGTAGAGAAAACGGAAGCTTCCAGGGTGGGACAATGGTAGCAAAGGGGGGTGACCGGTAGGGGGCCCCCTTCATCTAAAAGGGGGAAAAAGGGGGCCAAAGGGGGCAGGGGTGGGCTGAATTTTCATTTGGGGGGGCCCTTTTTTGCCTTGTTTAATAGGGCACCTTTCCTTGTCCCAGCCTTCTTGTTTTTACCCGGTCCCAAATGCAAAACGGTTAATCGATTTGTGTTTCCCGTCACCGCCTCACCTCAAGGTGTCGCTGTACAAAAACTGACCAAATACAACATAACCCCCCCCTTGCAACCCCCTTATCACTATTTTCCCCCTTTTGCAAGAAGCAGGGATGTTTTCCCCCCCTCTTTGCTGCCACTGTCCTCAAAAATTTTGTCTCCTTTATATAACAACCACAAACAAAAATTTTTCCGGGGGTTGGGAACCAACCTTTAAATAAGCCCCCCCGCCCCGGGCCCTGCCAACTAGGGGTTGTGTGTGAAAACCACCAATCTTGGCTGGGG